>MU761026.1:21633-100307 GCA_026770625.1 Nicotiana glauca | reverse complement strand
GTGTGTGTATATATATATGTATATATATATATATATATATATATATATATATATATATATATATATGCCGGATCTATTAGGTGTAGTAATGTGCTAGGGAGACTTCCTCTTTTATCCCGACTCCGGGCCTTGCTTCCTTTGAGTCGGACGTCGATGAGCCCTGAGGCCGATAACTCGATCGTGTCCTGCTACCCTCGGGGTCTCAGGGAAGGCTTCCAAAATGTCTTGATGGAAAAAATCAAGTCTTCTGATTTTGCCGTGTAAATTCCTCAAAGTGGCTTTCGTAATTTAGACTCTGATTCGCCTCGTAGCGCATGTATACCAACTTATCTCTTCTTTTAGCACAAAGAAGCTTGAGGGATTTCTCCCTATCCAAGGCTCTACTCAACATAGATTCACGGCGCAGCAGATCAGATTTGAGCTTATCAAAGGCCTATAAAATAGAAGCTCAAAAAGAAAATAAAAAGTGCAAAACTGAAACGCCAAAATAGTTGATCAAAACTCACTATAGAACTGAGCCTCTAATCCTCCTCAGAGGTGAGAGCAAATCTACTGTCCTAGTCTTATCGACCCCAGTAGAACCATTCCCGATGGGAATATGATCACTCGACACCCCGCCTGGCTTAGGCTACCCCTGGTCTCGAATATCCCTCGAAGTACCTTTGATAGGAGATGAAGACAACGGCAGAACACATGTATCCCTTGAAGAACCTTCGACGAGAACGGAAGGTGGCGGAAGAGGGGGAACTATTTTTTTGGGGCTGAAAGCCCCAAGTGCTGTAGACTCGGCCGATTTATCTTCTTTGAGCCTCTGGGCGGGGCTTGCCTTACTACGAGCACCCTCGTCATTCAAGGTTTCCTTCCGTTTGGTATCGTTCCTCAGCCCCGAAGACAGCGATCCTTCCTCCTCCTCGAGGGGACACGATCTCATCTTGGAAAATTCTCCAATAATTGCGATGATGGAGTTAATACACATAAACTAAAGTACCTTTCAAATAAAACAAGCTGCACATCATGTACCATGGTGTTTTGCCTCTCATCTACCCTTGGACAGATCTCGCCACTTATGCTCATTGTAAGTCGAGAAATCCGCTAATTCCCGAGTCCAATCCACCAGGTCAAAACCTCATGAGGCAGCCACGGGATTGATGAAGAAAAGAGAGGGAAAACATCTTTACGGAGTTTGCCTCCACCATGAACAAAAATTATAAAAGCATAAGTGTACCATTTCCAAGTGAAATTCCATTTCTCAGGGAACGGTAGGAACTCTACGAAAATAGTGTCAACTGTCCGCTCTCGGACAAATCGGCTCATCCACCATCAGTTCACGTCTTCTTCATTACTAGCCACAAACGACCGGGTGGATCGTCGTCGTAGAGTAATCTCGCCTCGAAAATGGCTAAAGGTGAACTCTAGAAGGACTTTATTTGCAAAGTACCTTATTATCAACATTATCCTCCAAGATGACGGGTGAACCTGTGCCAGGGTAACCCGATATCTTCTGCAAAACTCGAGCACGACTCTATTAAGAGGGCCTATGTAAAGGGGTTAACGTACACATTGAAAAACCCCTCTACATAAGTCGTGATGCTCTCATCTGGGGAAGGTACCTGCAGTATCACCTTTTCTCCCCATCCACAGTCTCTCCTAATTGCCTCAAGTTGTTCCTCTTCTATTGATGGGATGAACCACGATGCATGCTCACGATGGCCCTGAACATTGGGAGGCCTTTCTAACATAAAGTCCCTTATCGAAACAAAGCACCTCGAGGTCAGCTCACCGGACGTCAGCGGTATACCACAAACGGGGCATGTAGCAGAGGCAAAACTCCCCTCTCCTTGTTGAACAGATTTGGATGAAGCAGTCATGGCTACAATAAAATAAGAGAAGGCAGATGAAGACATGGGCGAAGGCTTTGAGCTGAAATGGTGAAAGAACTAACGCGAGGAAGGAGAACTCTATAAAATAGGATAGCTACTCAAAGAAGCGGAACCCCCAAATAAGGGGAGAGCAAACTCATATATAGAGCAAGCGACGACTATCTGCCTACTCTAAAAGCCAATTAATTCTAACTGGACCACTATTGCTTTCAGGGAAATATACCAGCAGGACTATCCCGGTCACTTCATGACCATGTCATAAAAAATGATGCTGTTGTACAATGTTCGAGGGATCAAATATTCCCGTGTCAACCTAGCCTCGAGATGGCTCTCAATTTTTAGGGTCTCCGCTACAATAGCGATGGGTTGTAGGGAGCCATCACTACCAGTCTTGCCTCGAGATAGTGCCCAATCTCGAGGACCTCTATTACTATAACTATAGGCTCTAAGGGGTTATCCACATAAACCTAGTCACAATATGGTACCAAACTCGAGGATCTCTGCTATTACAATTAGGGGTCATTCACTTGATTTTTTGGCCCCCGAACTACCCAAGTCTGAGTCAGTTCTCACTCAAGGGTTATCAATAAAGCCTCAGATCTATCTTCATCTCTAAGTTCATTTGAGCTCTCTCTCAGTTATTTTAAGCCCAAAGTCCACTCAAGTTCGAATGCATCTTTGCTCAAGAACTATCTGTAACACCTTAAGACTATCTTAATTCCAAGTCGGAGTCCAACTTTAGCTCAGTTGGAGACTAAATCTGAGTTCGAGCAAACACTCGCTCAGAGGCTATTTGTAAAGGCCTAAGGGTTACCATTATTTTCAGATGATCAAGCAAACTCTCGCTCGAGAACTAGCAGCAAGGCCTAATAAGGCTAAGCCTTATTCTAAAGAGAATCAACACCCTGCTCTCACTAAACTCGAACTCAGAGGGCCGGCTACCTAGGTTAATATCGGATCAATACAGGCTTAGTCCAATGAATGACAAAGAGTTTCAAAGAATATCACATAGGACAATCAAGAACCAAAGGAATTCCTATGTCCGGGTCCAGTATTCAGGCTGATCGATAAAATTGCACGCATGGACTTTTCAAATATAGGCAAAGACAAATTGAAAGAAACTTTTTGCATTAATAAGTTATGATTAAAAAAGGCCAAGATGGATCATTACACAGAAGCAAAAAGTCAAATACAACAACTAGAGAGCCTAACGTACTTTCGAGGGTATGTTCTTGGGAGCGACATCTACGACAACTGTTTCCTCGAGGATCCCATTTCGGTCTTCAGAGCAATATCTTCGAGAAATTCCTCCGAAGTAGCTATAGCCTATCTTACATCGTAAGCTTGACGTTATCGTGAGAAGTCCTAGAAGATTGATGTCAAAGTCATTTCTTGTCATTTCACTTTAATAAACGCGGGGACTATTTGTATACAGCTAAAATCGGAGAGCCCAATTTCACTATAATTATGTCCTTCCCTGGCTTCTCCTCGAAAGGCCTCGAAGGCCTGGGAGCACAGTTCGCGGTTTCAACCTTGAATGTTCTTTATGTCCGACCTCATGGCATCACAAGTTGATGGTTATCATGGATAAACGAGAAGTTCCCTAGGCACGTGGTCAAAACTGACAACATCCATAAGAATAGTACCAGTCTGTAATAGACTACTAGGTAGCTATGCCAGCTACATTTCTTTGTAATAAATGTGCTTTGTACTATGTCAGAATTCCCCCTAATATATAAAAGGACCCTTTTTCCTTTTATAAGACGGACAATGTAGAACATACAACACACTACATTCAATACAAGAACATTCTCTGCTCTCTAACTTAAACATATTCTCTTGATCTCATTATTTACATTTATTTTGTTCTAATAATTCTTCTTCATTTATGGCTCAGTATCAGTCATAAAGAGCCATAATCACACAGTTGGGCATCCGGCTCAACCTCGAGGCCCCGCATGCGCTAGCTCGAGACCCCGATTTCTAACTATTCGATTTTATTATTCAGCTATCTACAAGCTCTTATCCTATTTTCTAACCTTTCACTTAGCATCTATTGCCTAACAACTAGCATCAAAATATATCATATATTTTTAGAACCACAAAATTAAATCTAATTTTTATTACCATTTTCAAGGTAAACAGATTGCATGGTCGTGTGTGATATTAGTTTTGGTTAGAGGCATATTTATGAATCATATATGACTTGAAAGAGGCTTATTTTGAGGATGGTGCAGGAAAGGAAATAGCAGGGTGCATGATGTATTATATTTTATGGGACTTGTGGAAATCTTGGATTAATTCAAGTTTTTTATTCGTGGTGGATGTAGTGTGGTGGAATAATGGATTCACTCAATTGCTTAAATGTTGGGTTACTTCTTTAGGTGTTTATGTGATGGCAAAGCACAAGACATCAATGCGTATTGGATGTGCATTGTGTATAAGAGAAAGGTGGATGCCTGTCAAGAATGTTCTAATGAATTCAATATTCATATGTGGTATTTGAGGGTTCCCCAAATTTTTATATGGCTAAGATCTAATATTTACATTTATGGTGCCTAGACTTGCGGTAGTTTTAAATCATTATTGATTCTACATTTTGAGTATCAGAGAGGTTAGAGAAACAATTTCACACTCACAGAAGGTCTCTTCAGAGTGGGTATCTCAGTTGCGGTACTATTGGGTGCTTAAGAGTGAATACAATGGCTTATGGGCCTTAAGACGACGTAGTTTCATGCTAGGATCTCATGTGGTGAGCTTTGGTTAAGGATCGTAGTATATTGGTAAGGAAAAATTTTAACTTGAAGGCAAGTTAAGAGGAACTAGAAGAAATGGGTTGGCTTGGTAGTGGTTTAGATTAACATAGTAATAGAAATGATCAGCTATTTCGGTGTAGTGAGGCTTTACAGGTATTTTGTGGCAATAATTTTGGGTTGGGGTCTGCATGACTTAGTTTAGTGAGAGGGATTCAATTCAGATGGCTTTGTAATGTGCAATTGGGGTTCAAAGAGTTCATAATAGATTGGGCTATAGCTCGAGGCCGATGTCTTATACAGGTGTGGATGGTTTGTTGCGTGTTGCGATGTTCTCTGGAATCGAGTTAAGTGGAGAGTTTTCGGTTGATAGGGTGTCTATCCTACTTGTGACTCAGAGTTAATAATGGGATTCTCATATTTTCATATGATGGCATGATAGATGTGGTGTGTCATGTGGATTGAGATTTATATATACAAGGTAGCGGTTCAATTTCGAAGGGGAAGTCATGAGTTCTATATAGCATGGACAGTTTCAGATGTTTAGAAAAATGATGGCACTACTTGTCATCGACTGTGAAGGGGTGTTCATTGCAATTGCGGAATAATATATAAATTATTGAGGTTAGAAGAACGATACAACTGAATACCACCCCAAATTTGGTGTCACCGGTTACATGAGCTTGGTTAAATAAGTAAATAAAAGAGCAGAGTCAACTACAATACTCTCCAAAAGACTAAGAAGTAATAACTTTAAATAAGGAAAGGGACTTCAAGGCCTGTAAATAGAACAGTGCTACCTCAAAATTTCCAACTAGTTTGGATTTGGCTCACTAGCAGCTACCACGATCGGCAACACTTGGATCTGCACAAGAAGTTTAGATTATAATATGAGTAAAACCGACCCCGTGTACTCAATAAGTATCAATCCTCACCTCAGTCTGAAAGAATTGATGAGCTTGTCAAGGTTTAATACTTATGTTCATCATCCAATAACAATAATAACAACGTAATAATAGAAAGGAGTAAAAGCACCTCAAGAATATCAGGATCAACTTTATCTAATAAAGAGGAAAATAAGGATACTTTCCTACTATATTACTCAAAGCATCGAGGTTAATGATATCAAATTTAAAATAGCATGAGGAAAATACAACTCTATGCCTGTTTCACAACTACTCATGCCAAAATCAACAACTTCATAGTTTGATCATCAAGCAAACACAATCTCAGCACATACATAGTGACTGGGGAAAACACACCTCAACCATACCATTATCATGCTCATGGTGCCTAAATAAAAGCCCCTGAATCATCACACACACCCACACTTGGCATTGTACGGGTTCCTAGAATAAGCAACTCACTAAGTATATATGAAGTGCCTGCTCTCACAGGATCATACATTACTACGAAGGGGTGAATCGTAGCCCAAGTGCTAATAGGCTCAAAGGTCAACAATTAGAATTACTCGGCCAAATATGGGGCTTGATGCAGCATCCCTCACAATCAATATCAACACTTCACAATCAATACCGCTCTGCCCAATATAGGTCCTAGACGAAAACGTCACCTCAAAATTGTCACACCTCCTTTTTTACACACCACTCCGAAGGATAGTGTATAAGGGAGTTTTTCTAATTTAAGTTAATTTATTTGAAATGGGATTATTTATTTCAGAGTCGCTACTTGGGATAATTTATTTGGTGTCCCAAGTCACCGGTTTATTTTGAATCCTAAATCAAGGAAATTTTCGACTTTCCAAGTGAAGTTTGCGAGCCAGAAATTTTGAATAAGGAATTCTGTTAACCCGAGGGAAGGTATTAGGCACCCCCGGGTTCTGTGGTTCTAGCACGGTCGCTTGAACTGTTACAAATGGCCGATTATTTGATTTTAATACATGTTCAAACCTATAGTGCAATTTTAAATTATTTACTGCTTTAATTAAGTTTAAAGAGGATTGAACATCGTCTAAAACGTGTATTTGGATCGTGTCACATGAAATGCACCCGCAATCCGAAACACATTTCATCCAACGTTTTAGGATTTGGATTTGGGTCACATGAAATGCACACCCAAGTTTAGGAAGGTAAAATTATTAAATAACGCGCCTAAAGCGACTAACGCGTTATTAACTTTGCAGGAGGCTATGAAAATTCACTAATGGCATGTGCTGAGTTCTAAGGATTTTAAAAATATAATTAAATAGGGACACACAATTTGTGATTTTCATTTGGCGCGGAGCACTTCGATTCTATTTTTAAAAGGATGTCCTATAGATTAACTACTGTTATCTATTAAGGTTTGTCTCTATTCTAAAAAAAACTTAATTAATGAACATCACGAACAAAAATATTCAATAAAAGTTGGGCCCTAAGATCAATTCCAAACTCAAACAAGGACGACCTCCATTACTGAAGAAGTCCTTATTTCGAGTCTGCCACTTAACTTGAAAAGCCAAAAGCTCACACTTTGATTTTTAGAACCACTAAACAAAAGAAACAGTGATCCGGGATTTTTAAAACTTTGGGCTCGAATCAGGCCCACTCCTGGATGAAGGGGAAGCAGCAACGACCTAGCCCAGGAATTGAATCCTTGAAGGCCCAAAATGCCATTTTTAGCTCTTAGAAGTTGGAATGAATTCAAGGCAATCATAAATACCACATTCATTTGCTTATAATTAGAGATGACCTAACTATTTGAAACATAAAGTGCACAAAATTTGAAGCTCTGAAAACATTTTTTCTTTTTTTAGTTTGCAATACGTGAATGTCTTAGGTCACATGAACATGAAGAAGATTGTTGAAGTTAAGCCTGATTCGAACCTTACATTAAGCATAGCTAACAGACTGGATTCTATTACACATTCAGCCATATACAAAGGCCCAAATTAATATAAAGTTGCTAATGTTGGTATCCAAATACTTCTCTTAGTCGTTCTAAAACATGAATAAACCCACAGTAAATAAATGACTTTAACCTTCACACCTAATGCTCCATTTCATACACAACAGCTTTGTAATATACAATACACTCCTATGATTTGAGTTTATATATACATCAGGGATCCAAAACCAAATTTTAACCTTAAAAGTAACAAAAATGCATGAAAATCAGTTATTCTATTAGTAATATTGTTACAATCTTAATGCAAAACTTAGAACAACTATAACTTCACATCAACATGCTAAGTTCAAGGAATTAACATGACATTGCAAGAAATAAACTACATAAGAAGGGATTCTAATTCTAACAAAATAGAGTTATATTCATATATCTTCCATCAAAACATTTCAACAAACGACTCACACCCCCATGGTTAGAAATGTGTACATGGAAAATGAAACAAAGAAGAAATGAGAGACCAGCAGAGTAAAACAGCAGTCAAACCCAACAGCAACACACTCAACCAAATCGAGTGCCAAAATCAAAATGAGGCAACCTCACTCGAATAATAGCCACAGCAAATCAGTTTTTGAGAAAATATAACCCAAAACAGTGTTCCAATAGTTTACCAAAAATGATTTCACTCGAATGCACACCCAACACTTCAAAATCAGACCTTAGAGCCAACGTCAAACCATTTTAAAGCCTTAAATGCACCAGAAAATGCTTTAGATGTAGAGAAATTTCAAGAAATCAGAGCAAAAGCAATGGAACAATATTTAGAAATCTAGCCGCCTAGAGTTTTTAGTGCCCGGAATTCTTCTTTTAGCCTCAAGTAACAATGCCCTTATAGGCAAGTTACTAGGGCAGCCTTGTAGATTTCCTTTTACCCTTTTAGTCCTTTTTAGTTTCTCTTTTTAGATAGTTAGTCCTTTATTTTATGCCTCGGCACTCAAGCTAAAACTGAAATTTACTATCACACCATTACTAGAAACTTCTAGGTCTATTACCAAAAAGATTCCCTGGGTGTATTGTCCAGTTTATCCCTTAGTTACCCTGATAAAACACTGAAGACTAACCTGGGTCAGATTGACCCAAGGAAAATAACTCCTGGGCCCAATTGGGTTGACCCTTTTTTTTTTGAATGGGTCATAAAGTTCCAAGATTCAAACAAACCATTAGCCTAATTAAAATCTAAAATACTAAAAAATGTAAACATCTTCGGTAATTAACTCCTAGACTAATCAATCTAGTAAACTAGAACTGCAAAATTAGTGAACTGAATTAACGGACTAACACTACTGATTAAAGAGAAATGCAAGACTAATCATGCATAAGCAAATAATTATGAAAAAAAAACTAAAACACACAAACAATTGAACAAAACACTTTTGAATTCAAGACGACTTTTTTGAAAATTAAATAACCTAAAACAAAACTAAAGGAATGACTAGCTTGAACTAAAAGAACACATGTAGAAAGGTCTTCAAGAAGAAGAGAATAAGAAACAGAGGCAGATATGAAAACCAAAGAGATCTAAAAAAACAAAACAAAAAAAAAACTAGGAATACCTTCCCCAAAATGAACTAGCAAACTTCTCGAAACAAAACTTCGACGAATCCCTGAATTTGGGGCCAGAAAAAACCTCAATCGTGTGTTCACGACTGAGAACACACAACTGAAATCGACTCCAACCTCAAAACTTCAAAACCTCATCGATTCGGATTCTTTGGGATTTTAGGGTTCTGTTTTGATACGATATTTGAGGATCTTAGAGGTGATTTGCGGGAAGGTGACCGGAGATTTGAGATGAGGGGGTCGAGGAGAGGCGGTGATGTAACTTTTGGCATGATTCGAGGAGTTAGGGTTAAACCGCCTCTCTTTGATTCAAGATTTGAGATGTTTGGCTGGGATTCGGGGGAAACAGAGTGTAGATTTGGAAAGAGGAGAAGGATAGGAGTATTTGGTGTATGTTTTTTGGTTATTGGCCACCGGCCATCGCCGTAGGCGATTTTCGGCGGTGGCAGACGGCGGCTCAGGTCGGAGGAAATCATGGTGGCTAGGGTTTGGTCTCTGATGGGGGGTGTTGTGAGAGATGAGATATGGGGTAGGGAGGGCTTTCAGACAATTAAATAATAAGTGGTGCCCTAGTTCTCATCTGTTAGATCTAAAACATCGACAGTTGAGATCAACTAGGGGGCAAAATGGGGTCGTTTTGGGGTCAAAGGGGTTGGACCGGGTTGTGACGCGGGTCTTGGGTTGGGTAGGCTGGTCCTGGATGGGTTTTTTGGGTTTAATCAATTGTGCTGGGAGGGAATTTATTTGGGTCAAGCCCAATATTTGGGCATTTTCATCAAACACTCAACTTTTTTAATTTTCTTTTCATTTTTCTCATTTTTTTTAAAATTTTTGTTAAATACAAATTAAAATAAAAAGGCTTGATTTAATTCCAAAACTAAACTAATTATTTTTTAAAAATTAATTAAGTCCTAATTTAAAAGAAAACTATGACAAATTCGAAAGCTAAAAGGTAAAATGCAAGAAGAGCTATTTTTGGTATTTTATTTTATTAATTAAATAAATCCTAAAAAGTAGAAAAATTAGGTCCTAAATGCAAATGTACTATTTTTGTATTTTTGTATGAATAATATAAATTAAATATGAACACAAAATGCAAACAAACACAAAATTATGCAATTAATTCCTAAAAAATTAAATAATTAAAAGAAATATCCTAATTTTAAGAATCCTATAGGAGGAATTCACGCGAGGCAGAAATCACATGCTCATAACTGCCCGTCTTTGCTCGAAGACACGAAGGGTTTTCGGGCATAGATTAATGAACAATTATGAGGGATTTTTGCCCACTTGTCACTCCATGAGAAGTATATTTTGAAAAATGTCTGACCGAACCTAGCTTCAGAGGTTGCCTACATATCCTTGGCTATAAAGGAATCAGGTCAGTGTAGTTCTGGAAGTTTTGGTCGCTGGGACTATCGAGAGCTGTGATTTCACTGCTGTTGCTGCTGCTACTACTTGCTGACCTCCTTATTATACCAGAAGGAAAATTAAAGCTAAGCTAGTTATGCCTATCAACTACAAGTTACAAGATTCCTATTTATAATTCTCTTGAAGCTTCATATTGAGTCTTAGTTGATCCTGCTGTGGACCCTGATATGAATCTTGATGCTCGCAAGCTATAGGTACTGGTTCTTTCTTCAACATTGGATCAAAGCGGAACATGCGAAGCTTGTGACTTCGATCAAATTTTGAGCAATCCGCATCCTTATCCATTTCAAACACTTTGAGTCCACTTCTCTATTTTCTTTTGTTCTTCCTTTCTTTTCCTTTATTATTGATTGAGACTCATTCTTTCGGTCATATCGAATCCTGTGCCTAGAGGTAAAACTTGTTTGGACACCAAAACGAACAAACGAACAAAATTTTTCTGCCCCAGTTTTCACTAGGAAAATTTTGTGAGTTATTTGCAACAAAATCTAAATTTTTTTGAAAGCACATAAAATAAAGATTGATTCTATCTAGAAGGGAAAAGATTAGGGGATAGAGCCCTATATCTAAAATGTCAACTCAGGGATTGGAGCCCTAATATTGGCGAAAAGACGAATAGGGAATGGACGCCCTATGTCTAAAAAGGCAAAAATCAGGGATTGGAGCCCTAGTGTTGGCAAAGGCGACTAGGGAATGGAGGCCCTATGTCTAAAATGCTCAATTCGAGGATTGGAGCCCTAATGTTGGCAAAAGCGACTAGGGAATGGAGGCCCTATGTCTAAAACGCACAACTCAGGGATTTGAGACCTAATGTGGGCAAAAGGCGACTAGGGAATGGAGGCCCTATGTCTAAAAAGGCACAACTTAGGGATTGGATCCCTAATATTGGCAAAAGGCAACTAGGGAACGGAGGGCCTAGGTCTAAAAAGGCACAACTCAGGGATTGGAGCCCTAATATTGGAAAAATGCGACTACGGAATGGAGGCCCTATGTCTAAAAAGTCACAACTTAAGGATTGGAGCCCTAATGTCGGCAAAAGGCGACTAGGGAAAGGAGGCCCTATGTCTTAAAAGGCACAACTCCGGGAGTGGAGCGCTAATATGGGCAAAAGGCGACTAGGGAATGGAGGCCCTATGTCTAAAAAAGGCACAACTTAGGGATTGGAGCCCTAATGTTGGCAAAAGGCGACTAGAGAATGGAGGCCCTATGTCTTAAAAGGCTCAACTCAGGGATTGGAGCCCTAATGTTAGCAAAAGGTAAAAATCTCAACTCAGGGATTAGAGCCCTAATGTTGGCAAAAGGCGACTAGGGAATGGAGGCCCTATGCCTAAAAAGGCATAACTCAGGGATTGAAGCCCTAATGTTGGCAAAAAACGACTAGGGAATGGAGGCCCTAAGTCTAAAAAGGCTCAACTCATGGATTGGAGCCCTAATATTGTCAAAAGGTAAAAAGCTCAACTCAGGGATTGGAGCCCTAATGTTTGTGAGGGGCGACAAGGGAATGGAGGCCCTATGTCTAAAAAGGCGCAACTCAGGGATTGGAGCCCTAATGTTGTCAAAAGGTAAAAATTTCAACTCAAGGATTGGAGCCCTAATGTTGGCCAAAGGTAAAAAGCTCAACTCAGGGATTGGAGCCCTAATGTTGGCGAAGGGCGACGAGGAAATGGAGGCTTATATCTAAAAAGGAGAAACTCATGGATTGGAGCCCTAATGTTGGAAAAAGGTAAAAATCACAACTCAGGGATTGGAGCCCTAATGTTAGCAAAAGGTGATTAGGGAATAGAGGCCCTATGTCTAAAAAGGCACAACTCAGGGATTGGAGCCCTAATGTTGGCAAAAGGCGACTAGGGAATGGAGGCCCTATGTCTAAAAAGGCACAACTCAGGGATTGGAGCCCTAATGTTGGAAAAAGGTAAAAATCACAACTCAGGGAGTGGAGCCCTAATGTTAGCAAAAGGAGATTAGGGAATAGAGGCCCTATGCCTAAAAAGGCACAACTCAGGGATTGGAGCCCTAATGTTGGAAAAAGGTAAAAATCACAACTCAGGGAGTGGAGCCCTAATGTTAGCAAAAGGAGATTAGGGAATAGAGGCCCTATGCCTAAAAAGGCACAACTCAGGGATTGGAGCCCTAATGTTGGCAAAAGGCGACTAGGGAATGGAGGCCCTATGTCTAAAAGACTCAACTTAGGGATTGGAGCCCTAATATTGGCAAATGGTAAAAAGCTCAAATCAGGGATTGGAGCCCTAATGTTGGTAAAAGGTGACTAGGGAATTGAGGCCCTATGTCTAAAAAGGCACAAATCAGGGATTCGAGCCATAATGTTGGCGAAAGGCGACTAGGGAATAGAGGTCCTATGTCTAAAAAGGCTCAACTCAGGGATTGAAGACCTAATGTTGGCAAAAAGTAAATAGCTCAACTCCAGCCCTAATGTTGGCAAGAGGCGATTAAGGAATAGAGGCCATATGTCTAAAAAGGCACAACTCAAGGATTGGAGCCCTAATGTTGGCCAACAAAGTAACAGGTTCATATTGGGGATTCTAAATTATCCTCTTTTGGGATTTTCTTCTTTTATTATCTCTTTTTTCTTTTGTGTTTTTATTTATTTATTATTGTGTTTTTGATAAAGTGCAGGAAAGAACATGGAGGAAACTTCCCTTTTGGATTGATTATTTGCTGCAAAGCTGTTTCGGCACTTGCGCATTTCTTTTTCCTTTGGCTGCACCTGCTTCATGTTGGTTGCTTGAATTGCACCTGTTTTCATTTTCAAACAAAGAATAATTGATAGTTTGAAACGGTGGTTGGTTTTGTGGCCTTGATCGTCGCAACTGCTTGATCCCGGCCCAGCTTCTGTTGAGAATCTCTGCTGCTTGCTGATTTTGGAGATTAATTTCTCTTTCAAACTGAAGGGCTCAACTTTCAGGATTTCATGATGACTCACCCGCATAGGGTTTGAAATTTTCACTTTATTCTGCTCTTATGGCCTTTGTATTTGACTTTATTTCCTTTTCAATTTCTTTTCTTTGAAAGCATCAACATTAATGGCCAGTCGGGATTAGCTTGGTGCACCCGCTGAGGCTGGGTACTTTATTTTAGCTTTTGTTAGACAAAGCCCTTTAAAGCCAGTCCTGCCACCTTTTCTTCGCATTAGTTTCTGGAAAATAGTTAGACCGAAAGGGATTCAAGGAAAAAGTATACCAAAGGAAAGAAAATGAATTTAAAGAGAAGCATCCCTTTCGGGGAGATAAGATGGACTAATTTGGGGGTGCATGCATGCTTCAAATAGACATGACATGCTTCTTGGACTGGATGTCCGACCCGCACAAACTTTCCAAACTTCTCATAAACTCGTTAATCCATGTTTCAAAACCAGGGAATCTTGCCAGGACTCTTTCAGCAATGGGAAATGTCTTCTTCTCGACCGACAGCGCCCTTTGCGGGTTTTCGCCAATCGACCTTTCTCATTTCTCTTCTCACCATCGCCCAATAGTGCTCCTTACAAGTTTTCACTAAACGGACTCTCTCATTTTCTATTTCTCTGCTCACCGTCGCCTTATGGTGCCCGTAAGTTTTGACCAATAAGACTCTCTTATTTTATTTCTCTCAGTTTGATTGCATCAGATTCCAATAGTGGTGTTTTACAATTCCAACGCCTTTGCTAATTGATCAGAAGGACTTGGATAGGGTTTGGGTAGAAAGAGTCATGATGGATTTACAACTTTCGAACCGTTCTGGTGAGCTCATCACTGAGCCATTATATTATCTGCCCCAGTTTCACTTTTTAGGGAATTGGGATTTTTGTTTTGGTATGACTAAACCCCAGAGAGAGGCTGCCTACGTATCCTTTTGGAATCAAGTTAGACGTAGTTAAGGGAGTTTTTTTTGTTGTTTTTGTTTTTTTCTTCTCTTTTTTTCATCATTTTTTTCATTTTTTTCATTGTACTTTCGGGTTCCAAAGAGGGTAATCAAGGAAGAGTAACCGACTCAAGGGGTTTGCAAAAGATTGATAGCGTTTGGATAGCGGGAATGAAAGCCTTCATCATCTCAATTGAACAAAGTTAACACTGCAGAAAGACTAGACATTGTACCTTTTTACTACATCCTCATTCACAGCTGCTTCGGGATCATTTCCTTCGATATAACCCAGATACAATGCTCCTCTCAGCAATATCTTTCTGATGATGTATGTACCCTTCCAATTAAGAGCAAATTTTCCTTTTGCTTCCTTGTGATGAGGAAGAATACGTCTTGACGCAAGTTTTCCCACTTCAATGTACCTGGGCCGTACTTTCTTGTTATAAGCGCGGGCCATTCTTTGTTGGTACAACTGGCCGTAACAGACCGCCACCATTTGCTTTTCATCAATTAAGGTCAATTGTTCTAGACGAGTCTTGACCCACTCACTGTCCTCAATCTCTGCTTCAACGATGATCCGAAGAGAAGGGATTTCCACCTCTGCGGATATTACAGCCTCAGTTCCATAGACCAAAAGGTATGGGGTTGCTCCTACCGATGTGCATACTGTGGTACGATATCCCATTAATTTAAATGGAAACTTTTCATGCCATTGTCTGGAGCTCTGAATCATCTTTCTCAAAATCTTCTTGATGTTCTTGTTTGCTGCTTCAAAAGCATCATTGGCTTTGGGCTGGTAGGGAGTGGAATTTCTATGCGTTATGTTGAATTGTTCGCATACCTCTTCCATCAAATGACTATTCAGGTTTGCAGCATTATCTATGATGATAGTTATAAGAATGCCAAAATGGCAGATAAGATTAGAGTGCACAAAATCTACCACGGCTTTCTTGGTGAACGATTTGAGAGTGATGGCTTCAACCCACTTCGTGAAGTAATAAATGGCAACCAGTTTGAATCTATTTCCATTTGAGGCTTTCGGCTCAATCAGCCCAATGACGTCCATGCCCCAAGCAACAAAAGGCCAAGGTGCTGACATGGGATGTAGTTCCGTGGGAGGGACAAGAATCAGATCACCGTGCACCTGACACTGATGGCACTTCCGGACAAAGCTAAAGCAGTCCCTTTCCATGGTTATCCAGTAATAGCCTGATCGAAGGATTTTCTTTCCTAAAACATACCCGTTCATGTGGGGTATGCACACTCCTGCGTTTACTTCATGCATGATCCTTCCGGCCTCTTCGATGTTGACACATCTTAACAAGTTGAGATCCGGGTTCCTTTTGTACAGGACCTCACCACTTAAGAAGAAACCACTTACATGCCGTCTAGCGGTCCTCTTTTTGTCTCCAGTGGCTTGCTCGGGGTATTCTTGCATTTTCAGAAACCTTTTGATATCATGGTACCACTGCTAGGTGTTTGGTTCCTCCTCAATCGAATGAAAGTAACCATGACTTTCATTGATTTGAATCTCCAAAGGATCAATGTGGGTATTGCCTGGATAAGGCAACATTGAGGCCAAAGTGGCGAGTGTATCAGCTAGTTCATTGTGACAATGAGGTTTGAACTTGAACTCTATTGACTTGAACCGTTTACTAAGATTTTCCACATGTTGCCGATAGGAAATAAGTTTAAGATCTCGGGTTTCCCATTCTCCTTGGGCTTGCTGAATAATCAGATATGAGTCCCCCATAATCAACAACTCTTCAATGTCTTGGTCGATTGCTATGTTCATACCCATAATGTAGGCTTCATACTCAGCAGTGTTGTTTGTACAGAAAAACCGAAGACTGGTTGTGGCCGGATATTGTTGTCTAGTGGGCGTGATCAAGATCACCCCAATTCCAACACATTTTGCATTTACCGCTCCATCAAAGAACATTTTCCAAGCAGTAGTATCCTCAGATATCACCACGATTGAGTTTACTTCTTCATCCAGGAAGTAGGTGTTCAACGGTTGGTATTCTTCATTAATCGGGTTTTCAAGCAAGTGATCTGCCAATGCCTGGGATTTCATTACCGTCGAGTGACATAGACTATATTAAATTAAGAGCAAGATCTTCCACTTTGTGAATCTTCCCGTGGGCATCGGTCTCTGGAATATGTATTTTAAAAGATCTAACCTGGTTATGAGGTATGTAGTGTAGGCTTGCAGGCATTGTCTCAGCTTCTGAACGACCCAAGTTAAGGCGCAACAGGTTCTCTCCAACAGAGTATACTTAGTTTTATAGCTGCTAAACTTCTTGCTCGAGTGGTAGATCGCCTGTTCTTTCTTCCCGGTTACATTATGTTGTCTGAGGACACAACCGAAAGAATTTTCCAAGGCCGTTAGGTACAAGAAAAGAGGCCTCCCTAGCTCTGGTGGGACCAAGACTGGCGGATTTGACAGATATTC
The DNA here is from genome assembly GCA_026770625.1 of Nicotiana glauca. Taxonomy (NCBI): domain Eukaryota; kingdom Viridiplantae; phylum Streptophyta; class Magnoliopsida; order Solanales; family Solanaceae; genus Nicotiana; species Nicotiana glauca. The sequence continues at coordinate 83,469 of MU761026.1, read as the reverse complement.
CTTGATCTTATCAAAAGTTTCTTGACATTCTTCCATCCACTTGATTGCTGTATCTTTTTTCAACAATTTGAATATGGGCTCACAGGTGGATGTCAATTGAGCAATGAACCGGCTGATATAGTTTAAGCTGCCTAATAAGCTCATCACATCTTTCTTAGTTTTCGGAGGAGGCAAATCGCAGATAGATTTTATTTTTGTTGGTTCTAACTCGATACCTCTCCGATTGACTATGAAGCCAAAAAGTTTGCCGGATGGGACTCCAAATGCACATTTGGCTGGGTTCAGCTTCAAGTCATATTTGCACAACCACTCGAAGATTTTTCTCAAATCTCGTACATGGTCATCCCAGGTTTTGGACTTGATGATTACGTCATCCACATACACCTCTATCTCTTGATGCATCATATCATGGAAAATTACGGTTGTGGCCCTCATGTAAGTCGCCCCAGCATTCTTCAGACCAAACGGCATAACTCGGTAACAGTATATACCCCAAGGTGTGGTGAAGGCTATTTTCTCTGCGATTTCTTCATCCATCAACACCTGGTGATATCCTGTATAACAATCCACGAAGGACTATATCTCATGCCTGGCGCAGTTATCAACAAGGATGTGGATGTTGGGCAAAGGGAAGTTGTCTTTGGGACTTGCCTTATTCAAATCTCTGTAATCCACACACACCCGAGTCTTCCGGTCTTTCTTTGGAATTGGGACTATATTAGCTAGCCATGTGGTGTACCGGACCTCTCGGATTACCCATGCTTTCAACTGTTTTGTGACTTCTTCTTTGATCTTGTCACTGATGTTAGCTTTAAATTTCGTTTGCTTTCGCTGGACCGGGGGACAATCAGGGTAAGTTGGCAACTTATGAATCACCAAATCAAAACTGAGGCCTGGCATGTCATCATACGACCAAGCAAACACATCATTAAACTCAAACAGGAGTTGGATTATTGCATCCCGGGTTTTATCGTCCGTGTGAATACTTATCTTGGTTTCCCTGATTTCTTCAGAACTACCCAAGTTAACCGGCTCGGTATCATTTAAGTTTGGCTTTGGTTTATTCTCAAATTGTTCCAATTCTCGATTTATTTCCCTGAAAGCCTCTTCTTCATCGTATTCCAATTCTTGGTTCTTTATTTCACAATTATACAGCGTGTTTGGATCGGGGCATGAAGTTCACAAGCATGTCATATTATTTAAAGCCGCATTATTAGAACTGAAAAGAAGAAATAAAAGAGAAAATAGCAAAATCAGAAAGAATAAAGAAAGATGAACGATGAAATATTGATTTTATTTCTTGGAATTTTGAAGATAACATGGTTTACGTTTGGAAATTTAAAGATAAGAAACTTAAGAAAACATCCGAGTTACACCCTAAAATAACTTGCGGTGCGGAAAAAGTAGCAGGACAGGTCTACCGGGACTACTGCCTGATCGAAAATGGCGTAGCCTTCCAGTTTTGTAGCTTGGCGCACCTCAGCAGTGCTTGTGCCCTCTCCCGGCTGAGCCATGTGGGTTTTGTAGAGTATCTTCCTTATTGCCCCACATATTTCTTTAATCTCTTTGGTTGTAAAGGCATCATCATCTTCCTCTTCATTGTACTTTGGCTTGACACATGTTTTGTACAAATGTGGCAGTGGTTGAGGCAAAACACATCCCTCATTCTTTCTCTCAACTGCCCATTTTATGTCATCTTGGGTAGGTAGGAAAGCTATCCCGAAGAACTTCTCAGTTGAAGGCAGGGTAACTAGTTCAGCTATTCTTTGCAGCGACTTTCCAAGTCCTTTCCCTGGTTTCAAACCATGTCTGATCTTTTCTTTGGCCACCATAATCAAGGCATTAGATAAGAAGGGTTGGGGGCAAAGGTTTCCTTCTTCATGCCGGTCTGCCACCACAACTTTGAAAGCTTGGTAAACTATGTGATCACTGTCTTCCCTCACTTCAAGACATGGTACAGATGGGTCATGATAGATTGATTGTTCATCCTCTCCGTGAACCACGATCTCCTGATCCTCATGTTCATATTTCACCATTTGATGGAGAGTGGAAGGTACTGCCCCTGCTGCGTGAATCCAAGGCCTTCCCAAAATAAAGTTATAGGATGTGTCCATGTCTAGAACTTGGAAGGTCACATCATAGTCCACTGGGCTGATGGTCAGAATCAGATTGATTTATCCAATTGTGTCCCTTTTTGATACCATCAAAGGCACGGACGCAGACATTGTTGGGACGAATCCTTTCAGTCCCAATTTCATACGCTGTAGTGTAGAAAGTGCGCAGATGTCTACCCCAGAACCTCCGTCTACCATGAAACCCCCTCTTCACGTAGTACACTTCACATTTGACAGTTAAGTGAAAGGCTTTGTTATACGCGGCCCCTTCTGGGGGCAAGTCATTTTTGCTGAAGGAAATATGGTTGATAGCGAAAAATCTTTCCGCCATTCTTTCTAACTGTTCCATGGAAGTCTCAGCTGGTACGTATGCGTCATTGAGGGTCTTCATTAGAACCTTTTGGTGTTCAGGAGATTTCATTAGCAATGATAGTAAGGATACTTGTTCAGGATATTTTCGAAGTGGATTAACCACTTCATAGTCCGTCATTTTCATTTTCTGAAAGAAAGCTTCTGCCTCTTTGTCACTTACAAGTTTTTTAGATGGGAAACGATTTCTAGTAGCGTTGTTCACTTCTTCCATGTTGGAGTACTTCTCAACAGGGTGATTTTCTTGAAGCTCTCCTGAGATTTCTTTTCCCTTATATGTCACCACTGTTTTATGGTAATTTCAAGGCACCGCAGCAGGATCTGCCATGGACTTCTGTGGCGCACGTCCAATAACCACGGGCTTGTTTAGCCTCGATGGTTTAATTGTCCCCCGCACCACATAAGACCGCTTGGGTACATACATCCGGGTTCTTTTTTTACTGCTTTTCTTTGCAACCTCGTGGGACATAGAGAACAACATCTTTGGAAGGCATTGCCCCCGTTCCTGTTTCAACTTTCTTTTATGGTTTTGAATGGGTGGCTTTGTTCTTCTTTTCCCCTTCATCTTGCTTCAGGGAAATTTTTGGTTTTCTCTCCACATTAGCAATGGCAATTATGGACTTTAGTGCCGGATCAAATTCCTTATCTTTATAAATCATTCCAATTACTGGCCCATTGTTGTGGGCTAGCAGTGGGTTATTAGTCTCGTTGGGGACATCCTCATCCCTTAGCACTATCTTTCCTTGTTCTATCAAGTTCTCCACTACTCTTTTCATGGTCCAACAATCATTCGTATTGTGCCCTTCTGCTCTTGAATGATAGGCACGTCTGATACCAGCTCTTTAAGCGGGTGATGCTGGGTTTTGCCTCGTTTGAGGAACTGACTACAGCAAACCCAATTGGACAAGTTTTGGAAGTAGATTGGAGTAGGATTCACTGATTGATGTAAAAGTTTGCCTCCTGGGTGGCTCACGAGGGTGAAAGTTATTCTGTAGAGGATGGGGATTATAGTGGTTTTGGTGAGGAGGCTAGTTTCTTGGAAATAGAGCTTGGTTTCTGTTGCCTTGATGCTGTGGCCAGACAAAAGGTTGAGCATTCATGACTACATACAGCCGAGGAGCATAGGCCATGTCCTGATGGGGGTAATAAAGCTGAGACATTCTTTCTGGGAACATGGATCTAGAAGTGTAGTGTCTTGTTGCACCCGATGCCGCCATGGATGTTTCTTCTGTCTTCTTACCCTTGGCCACTTCTCCAGAACTGCCTTGAATGGCTTAGGAAGTTTCTCTAATAGTGGATTGGCTTAGGATTCAGCCTATTTTCAATTCATTTTCCACCATGTCGCTGATTTTGATAGCTTCCGCAAATGGTTTACCCATAGCTGACATCATATTTTGGAAATAATCATCTTCCTGAGATTATAGGAACACTCTGACCATTTCGACCTCATCCATTGGAGGCTTTACTCTCGATGCTTGATCACGCCATTTGATTGAGTTCTCCTTAAAGCTCTCCGATGACATCTTTTTCAGATTTGCCAATGAGTTCCTGTCTGGAGCAATGTCTATATTGTACTGGAACTTTCTAACAAAGTCTCTAGTGAGGTCATCCCAGATGTGCCAGTGAGAGACATCCTGATCCATGTACCACTCGGAGGCGATACCCACTAGACTTTCTCAAAAATAAGCCATGAGAAATTCTTCTTTCCCTCCAGCTCCTCGCAACTGATTGCAGTATTTCTTAAGATGAGCAATAGGATCGCCATGCTCATCGTATTTTTCGAACTTTGGAGTTTTGAATCCCAGAAGCAAATGCATACGAGGGAACAGGTATAGATCAGTATATGACACGCTTTTCTGCCCATTCAGACCCTACATGTTTTTTAGGCTCTGCTCCAGGCTTCTCATCCTCTTTGTCATTTCTTCCTGTTTGGGATTTTTGGGAGTCTTTTATTGTCCCATTGTGAACTCAAATGGAGGTGGCTGAGGATATTTATAGGTGGGGTATAGAAAAGGCTCCACTTGGGAAGTAGGATTTTGGAATATACAGGCCGAAGGATCAAAAGTGGGCCTAGGCAGTGCAGGCTGTGTTATGACTGAGCATGAGGGAGCTGTAAAGATATTGGAAGCTGATACGGACATGAACACCTGGGGGTGAGCCTCATAAGGTGTTCCCAGGAAATGATCCGATATGGTAGGCTGTCCTAGTGGGGTGTTTGGATGGCTGATGGGAATATTGGAGGTACCCCCTGATCTAGCGAATAGTTCGGGGAATCTGGGGATGGCACTTGGCGGCTCCCTTCAATTCGTCCACGCATTCCACATTTCCATGACCCTAAGACTTAGGATCCTGTTTTATTCAGCCGCCGCAGATTGTGAGGTCGGGATGCCCGAGATTGGGCTATCTTCTAGGATGGGAATTGTTGGCAATGTCATTTCCGAAGACATTTCTATGCTCTTCTTCGATCTAGTAAAGTACGGATGTGATGCCAGTTTACCACAAAAAACCAACCACCGATCCTGTAAAACCTGGACTAGAGCGACAGCAGCAACTGGTTAGTTTGAGACAGATAACAGATAGGTAATTGCACGTTGGGGTGAAATGCACCTATACGATTAAATGGGTATCTACATGTTTTGCAATGGTAGCATGCGTCATCTTGGCTTTTCGCTATTCTTTCCCATTTTCCTCTTTTGATTTCCACTCATCTTTTCCTTGGTTTTTCTTTCTTTTCTAGTTTTCATCTCACTTTCTTCATTTTTCTTCCTTCTCTTTTCTTTTTGGAGTTATTTACAAAAATATGAACGGATCCGATGAGGATTGCCTATGTATCACGACGCCGTGTGAATCAGATCATCATGTAGTTCAAGAAAAATAAATGCGAAAAGTAAAGAAACAATTTTTGGGGAAATTTCAATTTTTCATTAATAAAAATTCTATTACAAAAGATGTTAACCTGCTCGTCTTCTTGGAAAGGAAAACTACAAACAGACTCGAAAATAAAGCAAAATACTGACTCGATGCTTGAAAGATCAGGAATACATTAAAGCTTCAACTACTAGGGCCCGTGGGGCGTCATTCGGCCTCGCCGCGGGCCTATGTGTGAGACCCCATTGTAGTTGCTCCAAATCATTCATAACTCGGTGGACGAAAGTCATCACTACCGCATAGAAGGTGGTACGAGTCATATTCTAGCATACTTGGCACTTCATGGTAATGTAGTTAGCGATGATTCTGATCCTTTCTCTAATTTGGCCTTTTTCCTGAAGTAACCGCCCTATCTGCGTGTTTCTGGCCTCCAACACTTGGGAGTCATGAAAGTGTTGATTTTGCAATTGCTGTATGTCTTTCTCCATTTGGGCCATCATCTTATAACAATGCTCCCAACTAGCCTTGAAATCTTTAGCCCGTTGGACTGCCTCATCCTCAAGAGTAGTCACCTTTCTTCTCGGGCTAATGATGGTCCCTTCATAATTTCTCTTTATTTGCTGCACAAATCATGCTCATTCTTTTGCTTTCTTTATCCACTGTGACCGGATTTTTGCTAGATTATCTTCAGACTTTTCCAGGTCTTCTTGGCACTCGAGGACTTTCTTTTTTAGACCACTTATAAGTCTTTCATCAGCCCGACTTCTCTCCGAGTTATCGGCAGCTGTTTTCATCTTTCTAATCTGAGCTTTAAGGACCTCATTTTCCTGGGCCAGCTTCTTCTTTTCTCCCTCATCTGTAGCAGCTTGAACACCATTTTTAAATTGAAGCTCCATGACTTGCCTTTCCAATTGGCTTATTTTGTATCTGTACTGATTATCCTTAGTTAACCAATCCTACTGCACCTGGGCCCCATCGGTAAATTCTTGGACGAGTGGCCTCTTTGCGGGCCTTTCAGGAATCTGAAATCTTTTGTTGAACCAAATCATGTACTTAGGGTCTACTTCACCTCTAGCCCGGTCTCGCACTATGGTCTTAGGTTCAAGAAACCTACACTCATTCCATATTTGGCGAATTTTCCCTTCTGGAAATGTGGCTTTTGAGCCTAGTTCATCGACATGTTTACTCAAAACTTCGTCATTGTGGATATTTTGAAATCTTCCTAGTTATCGCAAGACTCTGTATGGAGTATAGGGTTGGATGCTCTGGATGCCCAACAAGAGGATATAAGACACTTCAGCTGACATGTACACTGATTCGGTCGTAGGGAGCCATCCGAATGCCCACTCGATCTTATCAGCAGTCAAGGATCTCATATGTGCGAGCCAAGTTTCAGTACCCATAGGGAATTCAATACCTGCTACCCGGGTTTCAAATTCTTCAATGCAGCTCAATCCGGTCAAACCATAATTCATGTACCCAATCCGAAGACAAAGGTTTTCTTGCATCCATAACTGTGGTAATAAATTGCAAGCCTGGAAGAACTTCCCTCTTCTCGGCAGATAGTCAAGGCTCGATAGATTTCAGATATGATCATAAGGACCACAATGTTGTTGGCTTTCTTGATTGCAACATCGATCATTCCTACAAGACCTATCTCTATGTTCCCATCTTTCCAGGGATAGACCACAACTCCTAAGAAGGCTACCATGAAAGCTAAACCCCGCCTTGCCTCTCATTTGTCTTTGTTTCCGGCATAGGTTAGACCAGTGTTTGGCTCTTCAAAACCTCGGGGGTTGCCATATCGATGATACAAGAAATGTAGTGTGCAATACCCTTACGATAGATTTCCGTCCTAAACATCCCAACTAATATTCAGCAAGTCCATGAACCTGTGGGAGATACTGGTCTTGGTGCTAATGGATATCGGCTTCTAAGATTTCCATTAAGGCCCACATAACCCGCAACTTCCTCCAATGTAGGTGTGAGCTCAAAGTCAGAGAAATGGAAAACATTGCGAGTTGGGTCCCAGAAAGGTATTAAAGCTTCAATTATGTCCAACCTTAGCTTGACGTTCAATAGTCCGACGAGGCCTCCCAGAACTTTTACCACTGTTTCTGTACTGCCTTTTCTAGATCATTCCACTACATATGGAGCTTCAAGGGGATCTCCTTAAGGACTGTGAAGGGTTCAATTTCATTTGTGCTCATCCTGCAAATTTATTAATGTTATTTTATGACTCATTTTGACCAAAAAGAAAAAGTGACCATTTTTCAAAAAAATCATTTAAGAAAAACAAAAACTCAGCTTTGCAGATACGACCTTTTATCACTTCGAGGAAGAAGATTTTATGGTTGTGCCCGCTAACCATTGAAAAAGACTCAAGGTGGTTGTTCTTGCAAAAATAGCCTTCTGGCGTCCTTTTTGGCGACATTCGGCTTATTTTAGACAAGAATGGTATCGCCTGACTTATTTGTGACAAAAATTAAAATATTTGTTGTTTTTGGGCTAGTTTTGCAAAAAGGGAAGTTGGACCTGATGGGGGTTACCTACGTATCCCACATCCAGTGAAAACCAAACTGGCGTAGGTCGGGCAGATTTTACAAAACCAATATCTTGAAAACAAAAACCTTTCTTTTTTTTTATTTTCTCAAAAATCCGGCAGAGTTTTAGTACTAATTGGGTATTGGTTTTTTCAAAGCAGGTGGTTGCCCTCACTTAACCATAACATTGCTATTCTCTTTTTTAACTCTCTCCCATTATTTACAAGCCGGTCGACATGCAAATCCGAGCAAATAAATGCACGAGTAGTAAGTAAGATGCATCAGGATAATCTTTTCATTTCAGGTCACCTATCCTAGATAGACCCAACCCCTATATTGAGTCCCCAAGGTCAAATACACATAATGCAAATAGACGTTCCTACTAGTGATCCGGCATGAGGCTTCATTATACTAGGTTTAAAACCTGGGTTTATTGTGCAAGACCTGGCTTACATGAGTGGACAACTCGAGCCGAGGGGGGGAACGTACCGGGGATACAGAAGCTCCGCTGGCTTAGAAACTTGTCCGAACCTTGTTCTAAAATAGGATAAGACTCTAAATAGAAGATAAGTCACACGAAGTGCACCCTTTTCCATGATGTAGAAGACTTAAAGAGAGGAAGCGTTTCGTAGCAGTTTATATATACAATTCATCAAATATTAAAGCGGTAAAGCATTTAGGACATTAGGGTGAAACACGTATGAAAATCACATAACAGATAAAGCCAATCATAACAGCTACTCTAAGCTCAAATTCTTGAACCCTGAACCGAAATTCTGGGTTCGTCTCCCCAGCAGAGTCGCCAGAGATGTCACACTTACTTTTTTACTCACCACCCCGAAGGATAGTGTATAAGGTGTTTTTCCAATTTAAGTGACATTATTCGAAATGGGATTATTTCAGAGTCGCCACTTGGGATAATTTATTTGGTGTCCCAAGTCACCGATTTATTTTGAATCACAAATCGAGGAAAGTTTTAACTTTCCAAGTGAAGTCTGCGAAACCAGAAATTCTAACTAAGGAATTCTGTTAATCCGAGGGAAGGTGTTAGGCACCACCAGTTTCCGTGGTTCTAGCACGGGCGCTTGAACTGTTAGAAATGACCTATTATCTTATTTTAATACATGTTCAAACCTATAGTGCAATTTTAAATTATTTACCTCTTTAATTAATTTTAAAGAAGATTGAACGTCGACTAAAATGTCTCTTTGGATCGCATCACATGAAATGCACTAGCAATTCGAAACACATTTCATTCAAAATTTTATGATTTGGATATGGGTCACATGAAATGCACACTCGAGTTTAGGAAGGTAAAAGTATTAAATAACGCGCCTAAAGCGATTAACGCATTATTAACTTTGCATGAGGCCATTAAAATTCACTAATAGCACATCCCGAGTTCTAAGTATTTTAAAAATATAATTAAAGAGGGCCACGCAATTTGTGATTTTTACTTGGCGCGGCGCACTTTGATTCTATTTTTAAAAGGTTGTCCGAAAGATGAACTATTGTTATCTATTAAGGTTTGTCTCTATTCTAAAAAAAACTTAATTAATAAACATCATGAATAAAAATATTCATGAAAATTTGGGCGCCAATATCAAGTCCAAACTCCAACAAGGATGACCTCCATTACTGAAGAAGCCCTTAGTTCGAGTCTGCCACTTAACTTGAAAACCCAAAAGCTCACACTTTGATTTTTAGAACCACTAAACAAAAGAAACACTGATCCGGGATTTTACATTAAGCATAGCTAAACAGGCTGGATTATATAACACATTTAGCCATAAACAAATGCCCAAATTAACTTAAAGCTGCTAATGTTGCTATCCAAATACTTCTCTTAGTTTTTCTCAAACAGGATTAAACCCACAGTAAATAAATGACTTTAACCTTCACACCTAATGCTCCATTTCAAACACAGAAGCTTTGTAATATACAATACATTCCTATGATTTGAGTTTATACATACATCAGGGATCCAAAACCAAATTTTAACCTTAATAGTAAAAAAAAAGGAAAAAAAAAAACCAGGCATACCTTCCCCAAAACTAACGGGCAAACTTCTCGAAACAAAACTCTGACGAATCACCGAATTTGGGGCCGGAATAAACCCTAATAGTGTGTTCTCGACTGAGAACACACAACTGAAATCGACTCTAACCTCAAAACTTCAAAACCTCATCGATTCGGATTCTTTGGGATTTTAGGGTTCTATTTTGATACGATATTTGAGGATCTTAGAGGTGATTCTGGGGAAGGTGACTGGAGATTTGAGATGAGGGGGTCGAGGAGAGGCAGTGATGTAACTTTGGGCGTGATTGGAGGAGTTAGGGTTAAACTGCCTCTCTTTGATTCAAGATTTGAGAGGTTTGGCTAGGATTCGGAGGAAACGGGGTGTGGATTTGAAAAGAGGAGAAGGAGAGGAGTATTTGTTGTAAGTTTGGTGGTAATTGGCCACCGGCCGCCGCTGTCACGACCCAAATCCACTACGGGCCGTGATGGAACCGGACACCGCTGTCAGGCTAGCCAGTTAAATTACCAATTTATTTCCTCTTTTAATACTTTTGAAAATCTAAGGTTTTTCCTTCCATTTTACACAAATATAAGATCACTTCATGGATTCAAATTTAAATAATAACAATTAGCACAAAGTTTTACTGAAACCATCCCAGAAACCCGGTGTCACAAGTGCATGAGCAACTACTGATAAGGATATAAATACAACACAACATCTGTCCGTAATACAATGGACAGAAAGGAAATACAATTACTAGGAAGGGACTTTAAAAGCTGCGGGCTGCCTTGCATGCTGCAACTCACCTAGTCTCTGAATCATCCGTGCTGCTGCGCCCAGTAGGCCGCTAAAGTATCATGTACCTGTGCAATAAAAATGCACAGAAGTGTAGTATGAGTACGTAATAAACGTGTACTCAGTGAGTATCCCGCCTAATCCCAAAGGGGTAGAGACGAGATGGCCAACTTCGACACTCACTAGAGGTCAATTATCGATATTCTATAAGTGCATGAATAATCATGGATTTATATAGAAGTCCTAACTGTGAAGCCAAATAAACAGGTAAACACCTTCAACAATAAATCGAGGGCTTCCAAAGTCTATTCTTTATTATCTTGTCAGTTTATATCAAGCCACGTAGGGCCAATTCCATATTTACAATTTTTAAGTAACAAATAAACATGCGCAAATCACACCGAGGCGACGGCCCGCTCCAACAGGAATGTAAACTGTGCACTGCCGAGGGTCGAGCGGCACGAACCATAGATGTATCTATTTTCACCGAGGCGTTCGGCCCGTTCCACAAATAAACACATATCTTACTCGCGAATCATCCATGTGACGCAGGCACACATAAAATACATGCTCAAATGGGAAATTAAGAGTTTATCGAGGCTATTTTATCAAATAAAACCCAAATCCTCTTTTAACAATTCAAGAAATGAAGTTTAATCCCTTTGAAATTCATTTACTAGTTCAACTTGATTTTTAACAATTCAAATGTCAATAAGGATTCAAATATCCCAAGTATAGCATTCTTTCGGGTCCTAGACTACCCGGACAATAGCATAATAGTAGCTACGCACGGACTCTCGTCACCTCGTGCATATGTAGCCCCCACAATTAGAAGCACATAATCAATTTAACTCACCTATGGGGTAATTTCCCCCTCACAAGATTAGAAAGGAGACTCACCTCGCTCCGAAGATTCCTAACCGGCATTTTACATTCTTCTGAAGGCTTGAACCAACGCACAATGCACCAAAACTAGCCAATTAATACAAACTAATGAGAATATACTCAAATACTTGTTAAGAATTCAGATTATACAAATTCCCAACTCTGCTTAGTGAAATGACCAAAATGCGCTCGGGCCCACGTGCCCGGAATCCAAAATTTTTCTAAGATAAAGTTTACCCATAAATTCACGAACTCAAATATATGATTTTCTCTTAATTCCGTACTAAAATTAAAAATCGTAGTCAAAATCCAAGAATACTAATTTTCTAGGTTTTTCCTCAAATCCCAAGTTTTCTACCAATTTCCATGTCTAAATCCAAATATAAACCTTGTATTTAATTCAAAACTAGCATAAATTACTTACCTCATGATAAATGACGGAACCCCCTCTTCAAAAGCTCCAAAAATCGCCCAAAATCGCCCAATAACCGAGCTGCAAAAATTCCAAAAGGAAATGGCAAAGTGACTGATCCTTGTGATTAAATGCTTCTGCCCGTCCGTCACTAAAGGCCATTTTCGTTACTAAAAGTCGTCACTAAAAGTCTACTAGAAACAGCTTTACCAGCCCTTATTTAATTGATCATAACTTTCCGTACAAATATTGAAATGATGAATGGTTTATAGTTCTGAAAACTATAATTCAAGGACTACAACTTTCATGTTTTGTACATTTTCCGACTCCATATATATTTCGAGATATAAGCTTCCAAATTAGGCTCCTCGCATCAGAAATTTCTGGGGAAATAGCAAAAATAGCTTTACCAGCCTTCATTCATTCTATCATAACTTTCCGTAAGAATATCCAAATGATGAATGATTTAGTGTTCTGGAAACTAGAATTCAAGAACTACAACTTTCATGTTTTGAAAATTTTCAGATTCTTTACGGATTGTAAGATATGAGCTTCCAAAATTGCCTCCTCGCCTCAGATTTTGTTTTTTCTGTTGAACATCTGCTGAAATTTCAGTAGCTTTTCTTTGTCCGAATCCATTCCGTTAACCTTCCGAAATCCACTCGAGGCCCTAGAGACCTTAACCAATTATACCAACATATCCCAAAACATAATACGAACTCGCTCGAGGCCTCAAATCACATCAAACAACGTCGAAATCATGAATCGCACTCCCATTCAAGCTTAATGAACTTTAAAACTTCAAACTTCTACATTCGATGTCGAAACCTATCAAATCACGTCCGATTGATCTCAAATTTTGCACACAAGTCATATTTGACATTACGGATCTATTCCAACTTTCAGAATTGGATTCCGACCCCGATATCAAAAAGTCAACCTCCAATCAAACTTCCCAAAAACCTTCAAATTTCTATCTTTAGCCAAATGGCTTCAAATGGTCTACGGACCTCCGAATTCACTTCTGATCGCGCTCCAACTCCAGAATCACCATACGGAGCTACTCCCAATCTCAGAATTCCAAACGGACATTACTAACACCGAAATGCACTTCAAACCAAACTTATGAAATATCTTCTAAAATGCGTAACTTCCACAACAGGCGCCAAAATGCTCTCGGGTTATCCAAAACCCAGTCCAGGCATACGCCCAAGTCCGAAATCATCATACGAACCTGCTGGAACCTTCAGATCCCGATTCCTAGGTCATTTACTCAGAATTCCAATCCTAGTTCATTCTTTCAACTTTAAGCTTCCGAAATGAGAATTCTCTTCCCAAATCATCTCCGAACTTCCCGAAACAAAATTCCGACCACGCGTACAAGTCGTAATACCTTAAATGAAGCTGTTCATGGCCTCTGACTACTGAACAGAGCGCTAGTACTCAAAATGACCGGTCGGGTCATTACATTCTCTTCCACTTAAACATACGTTCGTTCTCGAGCGTGCTGAGAACTGTACTTGAGTGGTCTGAAATCACTGTTTAGCACCTCATGTAGCTTCCCGTGCTACCACAACTTAGCTGAGCACATAAGCTCGATAAATTCTGAAGATATTCCCTTTTATTCAAGCAATAAGCCTTAGAGCCAGATTCCAACATCCGAAATCCTATGCCAGGCCTGTTTCTAACATACGATCACCATATCAATCACTACGCACTGTACTCAAACATGATTGCATAACTTTGTTGAATTCACACTTTGCATTACCCACTCGTAGGGCCACAATAACCTTTTTCTGATCAACTTAGTCAGAATCCTACTAATCTGATGCTCCCATTGCACCCCATGACATATACAGGTCTTACTCTAACATTTACCATACCGCCACGACGGAAGAGATGTACCAACATTCATAATCAATTGTCGAGTCAACAAAACATTAGGTCTACACTCCTGACAAAGCCTTCACCTCATTCTGAACCCAATAATGGTCTTATCTCCATAACATACCTCATATAGCTGGATTGCACAGAATCCTAGATTAAGGGATCTGGTCACATCTGATACAATTTCTCAGGCAATAAGACACCCCAAAAATTATTAATGTCTCATATGATGGTACCATATGCCAATAGGCTACCAATTCGAACACAACACAAATAGGAAATCGAATTCTGGAAGGAATTACCTAAACCCCGTACTAACACGGACTTTCCTTAGAAGATAGTAAACGAAACACACAGAAATAGCATATAGAAAACAAGACTCGACATTACACTATTGCGGCGCGCAACCCCATCCCAATAACATACCCATGGCGGCGTGCCACCCGATCCACACATAAATCTCACTTAAGGAAATTGCACTTCGAGCAAAATCTGCTCATTACAATAATAATATCGAATTTTGATCGTAAGCACGATAAGTGCATAATGCCATCCCTGAGAAAACACGTAGCGCTATAGGCTACAAAACTCAAGCACAACTGAGGTGCGATACAAGATCTAAATCTCAAGAGCCATCCTGCTCACATAACATCAGCGCCACGCGAAACCTTAACACATAGGAATTTACCAAGCCATCTCACAACTCATACGACGCAATACATCATTACCTAGACTAGCTGATGACAAAATAACAACCCGATTGTCCCTCCATAGGGAACGCTCACTGAGACGAATACAACTGGCCTGATATAAAGCCATGTTCACATATATAGTTCAATCCATTGATCTCAAACAGATTTCTGATTGCACCCACTTGGCTAATAACCTTTCAAAGGTCCATAGTAACTCCCTTTTTGCCTCATAACACATAAGAACAACCATCATAACCGGAGCGACCTCCTTGGTTCATAACCCAATAAACAAAGTGCCCTCTAAGCATAAATTCTCAAATTTAGTGACATTACCACAATTCTCCTACTTGGTTCAAATCTCTAGCCAATCAAGGGACTACATGTCACACTTATAAAATCTTCTTGTGGGACACGCACTTACAATCTTCCGAAATAAATAACGGGTCTTCTCATTCCAACCATCGGTCGCACTAATGCTGAAAAGCGATCAAGAATCCTTAACCAGGATACAAAGCCTTTTTCACAAAACATCGATCTCAGGTGACGCTGAAGCCAATACCAATTTACTCTAACCATTCAACCTTTTACTTGATCATCCGAGCCCGTGACATCCTTGTCAACACCGAACTGCAACCTTGATCCTCACTTCGTATTTCCACGCTACTCACTGCACCCAACATGCCAATATATGATAGAACATGATTTTTCCTTATAAAAATCATTAATATTTTAACATTTCGTCGTATAAGAACTTGCACTCAACTCACTTCAGGAGAACCATAGCAACACACAGGTAAATTTCCCATAACCGTAGAATATGCAAATCTATAAGTAGTGGTCCATGCCACCATAACTCTTCCGGAATCTTCCTCCACTTAACAAGCCATAACAGCAGAATGCTTCTGAATAACATCAATTACGGTGGCCGACTATCCTCACACGTACCGCCACAAATCTTACACACAACTTGATCACACTGAATGAACTGATCACAGATCCTAACATGCCAAATTCAACTATGGCTAATCAATCCCTTTACTTCCAATTTTTATCTTTGATTGCCTTAGAAAATAACACTAACTCCATCCAACACATAACATACTCCGTCTACACTCACCCCGAGTGACCTTGAATCACGAGACCATGCTGTCTCATATCTCACGAACCATTTCATACCTCCCAATTGCTACATCATAAGCTAACCATCACGGAACATTTTGTGCCTCTTCTCATAAGCTGCTTTCCAAGCTTGATCCTTAATTGCATCTATAAGCTCGGCGTCATTAGACACCACACTTTACATCTTGAATTCACTAGGACCGTTACTGAAAGCCACCCGCTCTGACTTGGTCCCGAATTCAATCAACTCCATAAATCCTATAACATATTAAAATCCTCTCAATGAGGCACCCGGTGAAATCACCTCCTCCGGAACCTGTATATACACAAGGCGTAAATCCTGAACCTTCCTCCAAGTCCGAACATGAGCCAATAAGGCCAACCATAGCATGCCTCAAACAATTCATTCGCTCAAATTACCCCTTATGGTCTTTTTCCGTAGTTGAGATAACCCATCAAGATATTAATAACTGGAAACCTCGCAAGTAGCTAATCACGCAACCCAAATTATAAGCGGTGGGACTATCCCAATTAGCTTGAAGCCATCATTACAAAATTATGGAGTTCACCATTATTCTTAATCTCTTGTTGACATAACCTTGTGCAATCAATCGCCAGCCTTCTCGATATCTTACCGTAGAAACCCAATTCGATACTCTAAATTATTGACACCATTCACACAACAATTCCCCTTGCTTCATATCCAGTAGAACTCTTCGTAGGAGCCTTGCCAACCACGCGACTGCTAACCTGCTCACAGGAATACCTCACCTGAGTTTAAGCTTTCTCCCTAGCGGTACCAGTCCATTTACCCCTCGTGGACATCCATTAAATGTGCGATAATATCCTTCCACTTCAAAGTCATGCTACGTCTCCCTTTATTTAAGCGGCTCCTTTTAGTTATATTAAATCCTCTGCCGCACCAGAATCCCTACTCCAAATTAGATCCGAAAGCGCCAATAACCAAGCCCCAATATTCTCAAGTCGTTCCAGACTCCCTTAAGGTGCATAGTTTTCTCATTACCAAGCCTCTACGCAGCTCCGCTGCTCTACCACTTTGGGTAAACTCACTTCTTCAATCAACTGCTCGGCCTGTGCTCCCCAAGCCTGACCTTTTAGAAGTTTTAAAATCCGCCTGATACTTCCCACGTGTGTTTCTCATCTTTTGTTTATCAGTTGTTGCCTTGATAAAATTTATCTTCATAGAACTTAAATTCACAATTTGCTACTAAACCCAAACTTTTTCGAAGGTCATATTCCTCGAACCATCAACATTTGAAACACTGATTAAATCCTAAACCACCGCATCCCATGATATCTGACGATGCATCTTCAATAATATTTCACAATATCCACCCATAAGGCGAATTTTAGCAGATCATAACACTGACAAACTTGAAGCGTTCAATTAGGACAACAACACCCCCATGTAGAGGGGAACTCCGCCACATTTGCAATTATCACGTTTTATTACTTCCACTAGTCCACATCTGACCATCCTTGGTCCAATTGACTTTCTACCGGGAATGAAATATTGAATTCTTTGATTACACACTGAGTAAACCTCCCTTCGATTCTTTCACTGCCCCGACACGGGGGCAAACCCCTTACCATCATAACAACACTGCGGAATAATCGCTCATAAGCATCATGGCAACCTGTGCCTAGCCTCAAGGCTCTCAGAAGTTCCGTTACTGAGCTGAAGCAATATAAATTCCCTCCGAATGCGGCTATAATAGTCCAATCAACTATACCGGAAAAATCATCCCGCACCACATTTGTAGTGCCATTACAATCCTTAAATTTTCGATTCATAACAAGCGCTCTCGTAAGATTGAATAGGAAGAAATCAAAGGCATAGGCCTCAAAGGAATCGAACCGCACAATAAGGAAATCAAGATGGGAAGTACTCCTAACAGCTCTGTAGCCTCCCGAGGATAAGTACAGAAGTCTCCGTACCGATCCCCGAGACACTACCAGGCTTGCTCATGACTCGTGAGACCGACGGGAACCTAGTGCTCTAATACCATGTTGTCACGACCCAAATCCACTTCGGGTCGTGATGGCGCCGGACACCGCTGTCAGGCTAGCCCGTTAAATTACCAATTTATTTCCTCTTTTAATACTTTTGAAAATCTAAGGTTTTTCGTTCCATTTTATACAAATATAAGATCAATTCATGGATTCAAATTTAAATAATAACAATTAGCACAAAGTTTTACTGAAACAATCCCTGAAACCCGGTGTCACAAGTGCATGAGCAACTACTGATACAGATATAAATACAACACAACATCTGTCCGGAATACAATGGACAGAAATGAAATATAATTACTAGGAAGGGACTTTAAAAGCTGCAGGCCACCTTGCATACTGCAACTCACCTAGTCCCCGAATCGTCCGTGCTTCTGCGCCCAGTAGGTCGCTAAAGTATCATGTACTTGTGCAACAAAAATGCACATAAGTGTAGTATGAGTATGTAATCAACGTATACTCAGTGAGTATCCCGCCTAATCCCGAAGGGTTAGAGACGAGATGGCCAACTTCGACACTCACTAGAAGTCAATTATCGATATTCTATAAGCGCGTGAATAATCATGGATTTATATAGAAGTCCTAACTGTGAAGCCAAATAAACAGGTAAACACCTTCAACAATAAATCGAGGGCTTCCAAAGTCTATTATTTAATATCTTGTCAGTTTATATCAAGCCACGTTGGGCTAATTCCATATTTACAATTTTTAAGTAACAAATAAACATGCACAAATCACACCGAAGCAACGGCCCGCTCCAATAGGAATGTAAACTGTGCACTGCCGAGGGTCGAGCGGCACGAACCATAGATGCATCTATTTTCACCAAGGCATTCGGCTCGTTCCATAAATAAACATATATCCTGCTCGCGAATCATCCATGTGACACAGGCACACATAAAATACATGCTCAAATGGGAAATTAAGAGTTTATCAGGGCTATTTTATCAAATAAAACCCAAATCCTCTTTTAACAATTCAAGAAACGAAGTTTAATCCCTTTGAAATTCATTTACTAGTTCAACTTGATTTTTAACAATTCAAATGTCAATAAGGTTTCAAATATCCCAAGTATAGCATGCTTTCGGGTCCTAGACTACCCAGACAAAAGCATAATAGTAGCTACGCACGGAATCTCGTCACCTCGTGCGTACGTAGCCCCCACAATTAGGTGCACATAATCAATTTAACTCACCTATGGGGTAATTTCCCCCTCACAAGATTAGAAAGGAGACTCACTTCGCTCCGAAGACTCATAACTGGCATTTTACATTCTTTTGAAGGCTTGAACCAACACACAATGCACCAAAATTAGCCAATTAATGACAAACTAATGAGAATATACTCAAATACTTGTTAACAATTCAGATCATACAAATTCCCAACTTCGCTTAGTGAAATGACCAAAATGCCCTCGGGCCCACGTGCCCGGAATCCAAAAATTTTCGAAAATAAAGTTTACCCATGAACTCACAAACTCAAATATATGATTTTCTCTTAATTCCATACTAAAAATCGTAGTCAAAATCCAAGAATACTAATTTTCTAGGTTTTCCCTCAAATCCCAAGTTTTCTACTAATTTCCATGTCTAAATCCAAATATAAACCTTGTATTTAATTCAAAACTAGCATAAATTACTTACCTAATGATAAATGATGGAACCCCCTCTTCAAAAGCTCCAAAAATCGCCCAATAACCTGAGCTCCAAAAATTCCAAAAGGAAATGGCAAAGTGACTGCTCCTTGTGATTAAATGCTTCTGCCCATCCGTCACTAAAGGCCATTTTCATAACTAAAAGTCTACTAGAAATAGCTTTACCAGCCCTTATTCAATTGATCATAACTTTCCATACAAATGTTGCAATGATGAACGGTTTATAGTTCTGAAAACTAGAATTCAAGGACTACAACTTTCATGTTTTGTACATTTTCAGATTCCTTATAGATTTCGAGATATAAGCTTTCAAATTAGGCTCCTCGCATCAGAAATTTCTGGGGAAATCGCAAAAATAGATTTACCAGCCTTCATTCATTCTATCATAACATTCTGTAATAATATCCAAATGATGAATGATTTAGCTTTCTGGAAACTACAATTCAAGAGCTACAACTTTCCTGTTTTGAAAATTTTCAGATTCTTTACGGATTGTAATATATGAGCTTCCAAATTTGCCTCCTCGCCTCAGTTTGTTTTTTTCTGTTGAACATCTGCTGCAATTTCAGCAGCTTTTCTTTGTCCGAACCCATTCCGTTAACCTTCCGAAATCCACTCGAGGCCCTAGGGACCTTAACCAATTATACCAACATGTCCTAAAATATGATACAAACTCGCTCGAGGCCTCAAATCACATCAAACAACGTCAAAATCATGAATCGCACTCCAATTCAAGCTTAATGACCTTTAAAACTTCAAACATCTACATTCGATGTCGAAACCTATCAAATCACATCCGATTGATCTCAAACTTTGCACACAAGTCATATTTGATATTACGGACCTACTCCAACTTTCGAAATTGGATTCCGACCCCGATATCAAAAAGTCAACCTCCGGTCAATCTTCCCAAAAACCTTCAAATTTCTATCTTTAGCCAAATGGCTTCAAAACTGTCTACGGACCTCCGAATTCACTTCCGATCGCGCTCCCAACTCCAGAATCACCATACGGAGCTACTCCCAGTCTCGGAATTCCAAACGGACATTGCTAACACTGAAATGCACTTCAAACAAAACTTATGAAATATCTTCTAAAATGCATAACTTCCACAACAAGCGTCAAAACGCTCCCGGGTTATCCAAAACCCAGTACGAGCATACGCCCAAGTTCGAAATCATCATACGAACCTGGTGGAACCTTCAGATCCCGATTCCGAGTTTGTTTACTTAAAATTCCAATCCTAGTTTATTCTTTCAACTTTAAGCTTCCGAAATGAGAATTCTCTTCCTAAATCAACTCCGAACTTTCCGAAACTAAATTCCGACCAAGCGTACAAGTCGTAATACCTGAAATGAAGCTATTCATGGCCTCTAACTACTGAATGGAGAGCTAGTACTCAAAATGATCGGTCGGGTCGTTACAGCCGCCGTACGCAATTTCCGGTAGTGGTAGATAGCGGCTCAGGGTGAAGGAAAGTATGGTGGCTAGGTTTTGGTCTCTGAAGGAGGGTGTGTTGTGAGAGATGAGAGATGGGGTAGGGGGCTTTCGGACAGTTAAATAATAAGTGGCCCCCTAGTTCTCATCCGTAAGATCTAAAAACCTCCACGGTTGAGATCAACAAGGGGGCAAAATGGGGTCGTTTTGGGTTCAAAGGGGTTGGACCGGGTTGTGACGCGGGTCTTGGGCTGGGTAGGCTGGTCCTGGATTGTTTTTTTGGGTTTAATTATTTGGGCTGGGAGGGAATTTGGTTGGGGCCAGCCCAATATTTGGGCATTTTCATCAAACACTCAACTTCTTTTCATTTTTCTCATTTTTTTTATTTTTTTAGATTTTTATTAAATACAAAATTAAAATAAAAAGACCTAATTGAATTCCAAAACTAAACTAATTATTTTTTCAAAATTAATTAAGTCCTAATTTAAAAGAAAACTATGACAAATTCGAATGTTAAAAGGTAAAATGCAAGAAGAGCTATTTTTGTTATTTTCTTTTATTAATTAAATAAATCCTAAAAAGTAGAAAAATTAGGTCCTAAATGCAATTGCACTATTTTTATATTTTTTATGAATAATATAAATTAAACATGCATACAAAATGCAAACAAACACAAAATTATGCAATTAATTCCTAAAAAATTAAGTAATTAAAAGAAAGATCCTAATTTTAATAATCTTGTAGGAGTAATTCACGCGAGGCAAAAATCACGTGCTCACAACAATCAATATCAATACTCCACATTAAATACCGCTCTGCCCAGTATAGGGCCTGGACGTAAACTTCACCAAACAATCAATGTCAACACGTCTTTATGGCCCAAGATTAGTCATCAATCTGCTCAAGTCTCAATATGCTCATATCTCACAATTCAATTATCAAAAGACCGCACGGAATAAGCCAACATGCCACAACTCAGCTGAAACATGTGTGTCACACATAAGGACACCAAAAGCACGTGTGGTCACAAAGACAAAGATACAACACACGAATATAAAATCATGACTGAAAAGTATGACTACGGCATATAGCTCAACCAAGCTAAAATAGCTCTATCATGTCTCAAGCAGATAACATATAGCCTAGACATGATTTCTAGAATAAATAAAAGCTTGTGTAGTCAAACAAGTGTAGAAAGCATGGAATCAAAGAATCATGATATCAAATCAGGGAATATAAAAGCCTAGAAACTACCCAGATCATGAAAAATCATGGTGCGTGCATATGTGCTTGTCACCTCACATATGTGTCACTACCAACATATAGAAAAAATCATAACTTATAGGGAACTCTCAAGCAAAGACTAGGCATGATATTTACCTGAAAGCTCGAGAATCAATACTCCAAATATCTCTCGCCTCTCAAATCAACCTCCAAACGGGTCAAGCCTAGCCAAAAATAAGTCTATAACATTAAAAAGGCTATAGAAACCAATTGAAAATAATAACTTTTTTCAATTTTCAAAAAGTCAACAAAGTCAACATTAGGCTAGTATGGTTAAAAACTAAGTCAAAAAGTAGATCCCGGCTACCCATAACCCCACAAGTCCAAATATTTGATTAGATTCGAAAATCAAGTACAAATCATAGTTCAAATCTCATTTTTGTTTTCTTAAGTTTTAGGTAAAAATCACACCTAAATTTTCCTCAATCTTCCATGTTTTATGTGTTAATAATCCATGTAGATTCTTTAAATAATATCACAAATGAGTCCAAATTTACCCCGAAGTCTTGTATGAAAGTCTCCATCAAAAATCGCCCCTCTCCAAGTCTAGGATTCAAAAAATTAGAGAATAGGGTAAAATCCCAAAATAGGAACTTAACAGTCTGCCCTAGCATTACCCTTCGCGAATGTGTACCAAGTCGCGTTCGTAAAGCACATCCTGATACTGACCTAAAAAGACCCTATGTGAATGAGGTAGACTCCTCGTGAACGTGATGCACCTGCAACCCCAAGCCTATAGAAAAGAGGTCCAGTACACACGGATGTGAAGAACAACCTTCAGTCAACTCCCATCTTGACTCACCTCCAAGCGAACGCAATACCTCGATCATGAATATGTAGACCAGCTACAAAGCTATCACGAATGTGACCTTCTGTCCGCCAACCCGAAGAAAAAAAATACTATTGCCTCAAAAAAAACCTGAGCGATCACAATACCAACTCCATGATTGTGAAACACACCAGACACCAATAAAAAATCTGCAACCTCTATAGCCTCAAGGTGGTCTGAAACTCAGCCTAGCCACCCTGGACCGCGTCCAATCATACCAAAAACTCCATAAATACTACTTGGATCTATCAAAAACCTCCAAATACATACAAGATTATCATACCTATGAATCGGTAATCAAATCACAAATTAAACCTTTCTTAAGTTCATAAGCTTCTAGACTTCAAACCAAACATCGGATTCATACCTAACCAACCCGAATTAAAATTTTCCCACGTCCCAAATGACATAAAAAAACTATTCCAATTCCTAGAACGTAAATTCGAACCTGACATCATTAAAGTCAACTCCCGATCAGACTTGTGAACTTTACAAATCTGTAGATTGCCAACTTTTGACAAATAAAGTCGATACATCCTAGAAAATTCTAAATCCAAATATGAACATATTCCAAAGTCCAAAATACGAACCTATTGGAACCATAAAATCACTAATCCGAGGTTATTTTCACAATTTAACTCGTATAACTTAAGCTTTCAAAAATGGAACTAAGAGTTCCAATTCGCTCCAAAACTTTCATAGAACCAAATCAATCATTCCTGGAAGTCACAAAAATAACAATCAAGCATACATGAAGCATCAAAATAGGGAACGGGGCTGAAATACAAAATATGACTCGCCGGGTCATTATATTGATAATATTATGCCATATCACATGTTCTATTTATGTATTCGTATGTTTTTGAACTAATAGTATATCTCAACATCATCCACTCATCACTACTTCTTTGATGCTAGATTTGATACCTACCGAGTATCGTATTTTTGTACTTATATTATACTTTTTCATAAGTTGTGGAGGTTTTGAGACCGGTTATAGCAGTACATTTTGAGCTGAGTAGGAGTATTATTGAAGACTTTGTGGTGAGTTATTGTACTTGATCCAATCTGCACCACATAGAGTCCCCTTCTTTTACTTATCCATTTTTGTCTTTGTGTTTATTTTCGGTATGTATTTGTTAACTTGATTCTATTTGCTCTTATTAGATGGTCACAATGTTGTGGCATCGGTTTTTGGGTGTTGTTAGGTGGTTGTGGTCTTATTTAGACCTTGTTGTCGAATACACTTATGTCTTAAATTGACATTTATTCCGCATTGGTTATTTATATCTTAACATAGTTAAATGGATTAATAATTGGATTCGATTATTGTTGTTGAGGGTTGGGTTGCTTAGCAAGTAGGGTAGGAATCATCACGACAATTCTTTCGATTTTGAGTCGCTACCTTGGCGCAAATATATCTGTCATATTAGTGAGTAGTGTTGATGATGAAGTTCTTTGCGAAGAAGCCAGGGCTTGAATTTATGCTCAGTCATCTCATTAGGCTATATCGGCCCTTTCACCATAAAGGTTTGCTAACCTTGTAGTGTCGGTCGACCATGCCCTTCATTGTTGATGATGAGAAGATAGAGATTGGGCGTGGATGAGTCGGTTCATCCGGGTTCGAACGGTTCATGTTATCCCCATGGTACTTATGCCATTCTCGAGGAATGGAACTATGCATGTAAGTGGTATATCCTGTGCCTTCTAAGATTTATTTATGTCGAAGGCTAGTTCGTAACCGTGTTTTTTCCATTTTTGTAGCAATTTTATAGGCATCGGAGGACGTTTCTGATCTGCCTGGTTGGGTCTAGATGTTGGTGACCCACTCAACATGTGACGAGCGTAGGTGGCGAGCTGTGTCCCGAGGAAAATGGGAAGCAGAAAATCATGGTATGTGTGTGTATTACTTTTATCTTACCCTCTTTTCATTCAAAGAGACATTTCCCCTTCTTGCATATTAATCTTGCTACTGTAGGTATTGGAGAGCCTTTAGAGGCGAGGTTGTTCTCCTCCAGAAAGGGGTAGGGGTTTCAAGCTTCCAGGCTAAAGAATGACAAAAATAAGCGGGACATGCATTCACAGTGCGATGGCGCTCAGAGTAAGGCAAAACGGGGTAAGGGCTTCGGGATAGAAATGGTGCTTGAGTCTGTCGCGCCTGTAGTTCCTGACTGTGGAAAGGTGGTTTCTACGAGCGATCATGCCTCGACCGGAGTCACTTCTTCCATGGCTGAGGGGACTAGATTAATAGATTTTCCATCGGTCTTCGAGGAAGTCCGTCAGCTTCACTTTGCGGTGAGTTTCAATATAGGCCTTTTGAATTCCGCATCTTGCTTTCCTTACCAAGTTTTCTTCTGCAGGCCTTTGATAGGATGAGGTCTGAGTTTCTTCATCATAGAGCTAGGTTTTGGAAAGTTCTGGATGAGTATAGATCTCTTAGGCTCCTTTGCAAGCAAAAGGAAGTCGAGCTGGCATACTTGCAATATGAGGCATACCGGAGCTTGAATTAGGAGGGCTACATAATGGAGCAGGTAATTTTTCATCCCCGGTGCTTATAAGTTCCGCCTTTTAGCTTCTGAGGTTAACACTTCATTTATTCCAGTTGCAAAAAAAGAAGGAGGCCCTGGAACGTCTTCGGGATAAAGTGGACCAAATCAAGAATGACTGTGATGAGCTAAGAGCATGGGCAGAGATTCTGGCTTCAGAGGAGAAGAATGCCCTAGCTAAAGTTCCTACCTTCGAGGTTCAATTCCATTTAGCTAACGATAATGTTTTATTTCAAGCAGATATGATCATGAAGCTCAAAACTGAACTTTCGAAAGTTAGGGCTGAGATTGTTGATGCTTGGATTGAAGAAGTACTGAGTCGAACTAAGGCTGATCAGGAGATGGCAATTTATTTAAAGGACACTATCAATGCTTAAGCCGAGTTGAAGAACGTTCCGATTGCAAAGAGAGGATCAAAGAATACGCTCGTTGCAAGTCCCGAAGAAAGGTTCTCAAGGAGATCTGCGCCAGGGGTTTGGTCCTCTCGAAAGAGTTGGTGCGAGCGAGGGCGGATGAGTGTTTTTCTTGGTTACTCCTATCCGACACTGAGGAGAGTGAATATAAGGCCGGCAGACCATAGTTACCAGGGGTAGGACATAGATTTTGCCATTTTGTACGTAGCATTTCCATAGCATCTTTGTAGATGGAGAACATGTTTTTTCGTGTATGTGTATGAAAGATACCTTATGGCTTTACTCCTTCTGTACCCCTTTCTATCTCGCGTTCGGCCAGGTGAATTGGTCTTAGAGTCGGTGAGAATCCTTAGATTCGTAATATGGCCATGGGGCTCGTTAGGCTGGCCCGGGGGCTCTTACGCGCTTGGTCGATGCGACCTTTAGTGTAAGCTAGCATTTGACCTCTTATGCTTTTGCTCAACCATTTGGGGTTTAGTCTCTAAGCCGGGTTTTGGCTTGAGATTATTTGTCCCTCAAGCTTTTATGTTTGCATGGGCTGGCGATAATGGCTCTTACGCCTTTGATCAAAGCGATCTTTTATGCGCGTGGCCCTGAGGCTTATTAGGCTTGCGATAATGGCTCTTATTATTTGCCTTGAGGCATATGCAGTTAAATATTTTGTGTTATGTCTCCAAATCGGGTTATGGCTCGAGATCATTTGACCCTCGAGTTTTCATGTTTGTGTGAACTGGTGACAATGGATCTTATGCTTTGGGCTGATTCAGTATTTTAGTGTAAGCTGGCAATAATAGCTCTTACGCTTTGCTCTTAGGCATATGTGTGGGCCGCCGATAGTGGCTCGTACATCTTGGGTCGAAGCAACCTTTTATTGTCTTTATTTTTCCCTCGTTAAGGACTTTTTGATGTAATTTTCATCTGACCAGTCATCGATTTGAGAAGAACCTCGATTTGAATTCAGTTCGTGGTGATGATTGAGTACCTCGGGAAGTTTGGCTCGGAGGCTGAGTAGCTCGAAGCCTGTGATTTGGAGCTGACATGGTTGAAGCTCTTTTTGCTTATGTCGCAAGTAGCTTATTTAACCGGTTCTTTTCGAAGTAGATTCGAAGTAATGGCCAATGATTTTGTAGCGATGGTCGGGCGTCCCCGAGTTGCGTTTGCTTGGCTGGTATAGCCGTATGATCGTAGTCATTTGTGCTTGGCCGGAGCTATTTTTGGTCTCGAATGTAGTAGTTTAGGTGTCTATATCGAGGGTATGACTTTTCATGAATCTTCAAGTTCGATATATAGCCTAAACTTCAGGATCGAGTTTATGCATATAGTAAGGTCTTACAAAATTTTCATGCCTTTAAGGTTTTTACAGTTTTGTTGATACTTGGTACAAGTATAATTCATGCCATGCTTGAGGTCTTACAGTTTTGTTTTGTTGATACTTGGTATAAGTATGATTCATCCCTAGCTTGAGGTCTTACAATTTTATTGATAGTTGGTACAAGTATGATTCATGCCTTTCTTGAGGTCTTATAGTTTTTGTTGTTGCCTTATATAGGTCTTACGAGACCGAGTCTGCCCGCTCGGGGTCTTACGGCCTCGGGTTTCTTATTGAATGATGATTGGCAACAGTCTCTGAGTCGTCGAGGTGTTTTTGGCTCGGGAGCCTTTATAGCCTGGTATTGCCTCATTGAGGGCTTACAATTTTGGAGATTCCGAACATGAGGTCATGCAATTTGTGAGTTTCCAATGCCGGCCCTCAAGTGTTCGGTGCACTTTTGGCCTTGGAGGTGTTTCATTATTTTCACGTTGCCTCGAAGAGGGCTTATAAGTTTGGAGTTTTAACCCTAAGGTCAAGCAGATGCCAAATCGTTGACGCTTGTCTCCGAGTATTCGGGACATTTTTTATGGAGGAATCATTTTGGCAAAAGTGCAAAATTTCCTTTGGAGTATGATATGCTTTGACAAAAGGTCTCATTTGATTGCTTGGGACAAGTACATGCGTCTCCGCCCTCGGGGGCCCGGCTATGCGAATACGGTTCACTCAACCTTTTGGCCTGGTATATCATTTTCTTATTGGGACCCCATTTGGCATTTTATGGCTTTTCTGAGGGGATGATCTTTTGGGGGGATGCCCTCTAGTATTCGATGTTGATTTCAAAAGAAGCCTTGAACATTTGCCTGGATCTTCCTTAGGTAACATATAGATGTTGCCTCATTAAAAACTTTGGCGGTAAAACCCTTCCTGGGATGAAAACCTGGCAGAAGAAAAAGAGTACAATGCATGCTCTTGAAACCTAAGGCCTTCAGGTTAGGAAGAGCTTTGGTTGTTTCGATCAGGTGCCTGCATGAGGGTTAGTATGAACTATAAAATGAAAAGGGAGATGATTATACCTTAGCGTGGGATGTGCCAGTGATGTTTTGAGGTTTGATATGCCCCCATCGCTTGTGATGAGGACGCGGTATGGTCCTTCACTATCTTGAATCGGGCTTAGCCGATGATGTAGTTTTCTTGCCCTTTAGTTCTCTCAAGAGTGGTGATATTGGTATCAGTGCCACGTTGTGCACCGCAAACATTTCTCTTGCTGCGTGTTGTTCCATATAGATGGTTTTAATCTCGTTCTTTGTTGGGAATTTCATCATTTGGTGGAGGGTGGATGGCACTTCTATCATGCAGTGTATCCATGGGCGTCGGAACAAGGCGTTGTACCTCATTTCTCCTTCGATGGCATGAAATTTGACATTTTGGGTTATGTCGGCCATGCTGACTGGGAGGGTGATTTCTCCTATCGTTGTTTCACTTGCCATGTTGAATCCATTGAGGACTCGAGTGGCAGGCACGATTTGGCCTAGCAGTCCAAGCTGCTCAATTACTCTCGACCTTATAATGTTAGCCGAGCTAACTGGATCCACGAGTACATGTTTTATTT
The DNA here is from genome assembly GCA_026770625.1 of Nicotiana glauca. Taxonomy (NCBI): domain Eukaryota; kingdom Viridiplantae; phylum Streptophyta; class Magnoliopsida; order Solanales; family Solanaceae; genus Nicotiana; species Nicotiana glauca. The sequence goes on along the minus strand of MU761026.1, from coordinate 54,647 downwards.
GAAATGTATTCACAAAGAAAGATATTACTAGTGTGTCATTATAAGGTTGCGACAAGGCCTCAGAGTCTGCTTCGCTGAATGTGAGGGCATCCTCGGGTATGTACCTCCAAGTTCGCTTTTCTCTAGTGATGGATATTTTTGTCTTTCTCATCACGGGCTCCAGGGGATCGTCGATGCCTCCCAAGATCATGTGGATAACATGTTGTGGCCCTTTTGCTTCGTTCTGTTTTTGGCCACTTCTCTTTCTCGGAACTGATTTTTGGCCCGGTCACTAAAGAATTCTCAGAGGTGACCTTTACTGAGTAACCCGGCTACTTCCTCTCGGAGTTCGTGGCAATCTTTGGTCCTATGGCCGTGTGTGTTATAAAATTCATATACTAAGTTATGTTTCCTTTAGGAAGGATCTGACTGTATAGGCCTGGGCCACCTTGCGTCTCTAATTTTGCTGAAGGCAAAAAAGACATCGGATACATCAACATTGAAGTTATATTCTGATAAGTGCGGTGCCCCTATTGGCCTCGTGTTTCCATCGAATCCGGTTCTGTTAATGATTCATCGAGGATTTTGTCCTCGATTGATCAATCTATTTTTGTGGGGTGGGTTACGCTTCGGGGCATTCCTCTTATCTTTGGTGTATGGCTGGTATCTTTCTTTATTTGGGTTTGGCTCCTTCGTCAGAAGCCTACTCGGGTACTGAGCCCTAGGGGGCTCATAGTTGATCATCCCCGACCCTGATCTTTGACTGATATCGATAGTGGACGTCCGACCAGGTTACAGCGGGATACTCTATCAGATTCTCTTTCAACTGCCTTGAAGCTTCTGAGCTCCATTTATTTAGGCCTTGAGTGAAGGCTTGCACTGCCTAGTCACCGGACACCGCTGGTAGTTCCATTCATTCCATTTGGAAGCGAGATACGAACTCTCGCAGCACTTTTTTCTCCCTCTACATGATCTTGAATACGTTATACTTCCTCTTCGCTACTTTGATGGAACCGGCATGTGCCTTAATGAAGGACTCTGCCAACATGGCAAATGAGTCCATGGAGTTGGGAGCTAGGTTGTGATACCACATCATGGCCCCCTTCGAGTGTGTTTCCCCGAACTCCTTCAGTAAGACTGACTCGATCTCGTCATCTTTTAGGTCGTTACCCTTCACTGCACACGTGTAGGCAGTAACGTGATTATTACGGTTTGAGGTCCCATTGTATTTTCGGAGTTCTGACATTCTGAACTTCTTTGTAATGGGTTTCGAGACTGCTTCCTCGCGGAACGACCTTTGCACGAACTTCTTCAAATCCACACCTTTTAGGACCAAGGTGCACCTCGGATTTGGTCGACCTTGCAGTTGTACGTCTCAACCTTCTTGTCATTGGCTGCTATACTTTTCTCGCCCGATTTAATCCTTTTGGTGAGGTCCTAGAGCATTTTTATGATGGCAGAATCAGCTATCGACCCATTATTGCTTGACCTTTCCAGTACCTGTTCGGCCGGGGGAGCTGTCTCCGGTGTTACCGTGCTTGGAGACTTCTGGTGACATAGCAGCTGAGCAATAGCCAGCTGTTGTGCCTGCAACATTTCAAAAATATCATGAAGGCTAACTTCTCATTCTTCCCGAGCTGGGGTTTTTTGGGCTTCCTGTTGGTCGACTTAGTGTATGCTCCTGTTACTGTGGGAGCTTGTTTCGACGTGTCGAGCATCACATGAGATTTGTCCGCCGGAATTGGTTCTGGTGCGTTCTCACAATTTTGTGGCGGCTCTCCAACACCAGGAACAGCCACACCATTTTCTCTGTGGTTCTCAATATTGTTGTTAACTGAATCAGACATTTTAACCAAAAACCGAAGATCTTGGACAAGAAAAGCATGAAATCTAACTTGAGTTATGTGATGAAACCAGCAAGAAAATAATTACTAATATTTATAGCCCCACGGTGGGCGCCAAGCTATTTACCGTGAAAATGGTAATAAAAATTAAATTTGTTGATGGAACTCTAAAAATAGCTGATCTGCTTTTATGCTAGTTGTTTAAGCAGATGATGCTAAGTGTATGAAGCATAAAGACAAAATGTGAGCTAAAATAGAGTAATGATTAAACTGATGAGCTAGCCGACGGTTCCTCAGACTAACCGATACAAGCCTCGAGGTTGGTTCCTGGGCTCAGGCTTGAGCTATTTAGGGCAATCGAGGGAGGGATAACAGTTGTAAAATAATTAGCGAAGGCTATTTATGACCAATGATAAGCAATAAATGGAGAACAATATGAAAGAATAAATGAGAGCAACAATATCGAGAGTATATGTTAGAGAGAGAAAGAGAGAGTTCTTGTATATTTCGTATGAAGTAGTTGGAGCAACAGTCGCCCCTACAAAGTGACAAAGATCCCCTTCCTATAGAAGGGAAGTCCCTACACGGTATAAAATACATTAATTGTAAAGATATGGAGATGGGATGGCTAGACATGACACCCTGATTCGGGTTTAGAGTAGGTCGTTTAGAGTAGGCCGGCTAAGCTTTGCCAGGCATAGCCGTATGTCTAGGTAACTCCCCATCTTTACCCTTGCTGCTATCAATATTGCCTCTAGTCCAGGTGTCAACGAGCCTTGAGGGAGGGAACTCGGTCATAGCTTTACGGCCTCGAGACTCCGAGATGGTCTTCTGGAATGCCTTAATGACGCAAAATTGGACCCTCCGATTTCACCACATACAGGGCCAAACAGTCGAGTGAACCGTGTCCGCATATAATAATTGAAACCTTGACAACGAAAACATGTTTACTTGTGCCAAGTAATCAAGGAATATTTTTCCATCAAAACACTTTGCGCTTCAAAAAAATCTGCTATTTTTTCAAGAAATGGCTCCAGAGCCAAAAAATTTCTGAACACTCGGGGACTGACATCAAATACTCGAAGACATAAGACATCCGAGCCGGAAACATTGAACTCGCAAGCCGTCTTTGAGACAACATCAAAATATACAAAGAACGGCTCAAGAGCCAAAAACACTCGACATCTCGGGGACTGTCACTGACAGCCACCCCATCGAGATATCAAGAACCCGAGGCCATAACACCCCATGTGGGTGACCTCGAGCCTGAAAGCCCTCTACTTGGCAATATTACAAAATGTAAGACCTCCACGAGGCATTACAAATAGTGTAAGACCTCCATAAGGAAATACAAAAATCTGTAAGACCTCAAGCTAGGGATGAATTATACTTGTACAAAGTAATCTATCTGTAAGACCTCAAAACCAGGCATGAATCATACTTGTACCAAGTAACCTATCTGTAAGACTTCAAGTAAGGTATGTTCAAATTTATAAGACCTTACAAAAGGCATAATCCCGATCTTAAAGTTAAGGCTATATATTCGAACTATTAAGACCCATAAAAAGGCATATCCTCGATAGTTTATATAGATGCCAAAGCTACTTCACTCGAGGACTAAAAGGGTACGGCCAAATATAATGACTACGGTCACAAGGTTGTACCATCCAAACTAACACGACTCAGGGTCGCCCGACCATCGCCGTAAAAATCACAGTCCTTCAAATTACTTTGAAAATACTTCAAAAAGAATAAATTATTCAATCTACCCTCGGCATAGGGAAAAGAGCTTCGACCATGTCAACTCCAAACAATAGGCTTCAAAACATTCAGCCATCGAGTGAAACCCTCCGAGGTGCTCATTTATCCTACATAACGTCCCACAATAGAGGTTCTTATCGAACCGTCGAAGAGTCGTGCAAACACAAAAACTTCAAAAAAGTCTTTAACAAGTGAAAAATATGCCTATACTAGAGTCCATACTGATCCAACGCCTAGGAGCCACTGTCGCAAGCATAAATTAAAGGTCATACCCACCCAATGCGTAAGAACCACTATCGCCAGCATAAATTAATGGTCGTGCCGACCCAACGCATGAGAGTCACTATCACCAGCATAAATTAAAGGTGTCATACCGACCTAATGCATAAGAGCCACTGTCACAAGCTTAAACTAATGGTTATATCGACCCAGTGCGTATGAGCCACTATCGCTAGCCTGTATTACAGGTCATACCGACCCAACACAGATCCCAGATGCCAGATTAAAATTAAAAAATTTAAAGATCCATGAGCTCGAGTCAAAATCTGACTCGAAGAATGAGCCTGAAATAGTTAACTAAAAATGCCTAAGGGCAAATGTCTAAGAGCCTACGAGCCAGGCCAACAAGCTTCAAGGCCGATTTACAAACCTAAGGGTTTTTACCCCGAAGTCCAGTTCACCTGGCCGAATGTCGACAGACATATGAATCTAAAACAAAAAGAGACGTACACAAGCAAAGGTAAATGCATGAAAGATGAAATCAAAAGGCTTCCTTTTATATGTATATACGAAGCTCCATTTACAAAGTTCTCTAAGAACACTGTGTAAAAAGAAAAAGAAAAAAGCCTAGTCTATTTCCCTCTTGGTGACTGCACCCCCATCGGCCTCTTCTCCATTATCTTCGGCATCGGACACGAGGAACTTGGTGTCATATTCATCTGCCCTGGCCTGCGCTATCTCTTTCGAGAGATCAAAGCCCCTAGCATCGATTTCTTCGAGAGTTTCCCTTCGAGATTTGCATCGGGCATACTCATTACTTCTGCTCTCTCAATTAGAAGCCCCTCTCAACTCAAGCCGAGCATCGGCAACATCTTTCAAATAAACAACCACTTTCTTGTCTGCCTTAACTCAAATCTCTTAAGCTTCAGCCTGGCATCCATGACCTTGGCCTTTATCTTCAAAAGCTTAGAATCGAGCCTTGCAATCACGCTTATTTGGACCGAATTATTTTCACGAGCAATCCGGAGTTGCACCTCGAGGGCAGAATCCTTGGCAAAATCATTCTTCTTGGCCGCAACTTGGGCATAAGACTGAGCCTTTAGCTCATCACACTCACACTTGGCCTGATCAACCTTGCTCCAAAGGAGTTCTAGGTCCTCCATCCTTTTCTGCAGCTAAAGTGTCAAAATATTAATCTCAGAAGGTAGAAGAAAAAACACGTACCCCCTCGAAATAGAGGTTACCTGTCCTTCGAGGTAGCTTTTGTAGTTCCGGCTCCGACTCACCTCGTACCGCGGGTATGCTAGCTCCTCTGCCTTTTTGTCACAAAGAATCCCGAGGGATTTCTCCCCGTACAAAGCTTCTCGCAACTTGACTTCACAATGAATCAGCTTGAACTTAAGCTTGCCAAAGGCCTATGAAATAAGAGATCAATAAGAAGATGGAAGTGCAAAACTGAAAAACCGATACAGTCGACCAAAACTCACCATAGAACAAAGCTGCTGAGCCTCCTTAAAATTCGAGTTCACATCTTCTGGCATGGTCTCATCGGCCCCAGTGGAACCACCCCCGATAGGAGTGTGATGGTTCGAGACCTCGCTTGAGTCAGGCAGCCCCTGGCTTCGAACATCCCACAAAGTACCTTCGACGGGAGAAGAAGACGACGTTATAAAATCCTTGTCCCTTGAAGTACCTTCGTCGAGAAAAGAAGATGGCGATAAAGGAGGAACCATTTTGGTGAGGCTAGAAGCCTTGGGTGCTGTAGACTTAGCTGATACATCTTCTCAAAGCGTCCTGCCAGGACTTGCCTCGCTGTGAGCACCTTCACTCTTTGAGGGTTAATTCGGTTTATTATTATTCCTCGGTCTCGAAGCTGACAATCCTTCATCCTCTCCAAAGGACACAGTCAAATCTCAGAAAATTCCCCAATACCTACAGCGACGGAGTTAGCACACGTAAAAGAAAGTACCTTTCAAAGAAAACAAACCACATAGCACGTACCATGGTGTTTTGCCACCCATCTACCCTTGGACAGAGCTCGCCACCTACGCCCATCAAAGGTCGAGCGGGCTGCCAACTTCCAAGCCCAACCCGTCAGGTCAGGGACCTTGTATGGCATCCACGGGATTGCTGTAAAAAAGAAAAAGAAAGCATCTTTATAAAATCCGGCTTTACCATGAGCAAAAAATGATGGAACCGGCATGAGCAAAAAATGATGGAACCTATCGAACAGCTGCTCTAGGCTCATCAATCTGTCAAAACCCAAACCAAATGGTCGCAACGGGCACCTGGTGCCTAATTCAACCGAGTACCAACATGTAACGTATCATTCTTATCATACTATCATGGATAAATGAACTAGAAAGGCCATCATGAGAAACTAGAATTAAACATAAGAGAGTACTCGACATTTGATGATCCAACATGATATACAAATGTATACATGTGATATACAGGCCTATAAGGCCGACAAGATCATTTGTACACTCATAACATAAGCTGACAAAGCCATGCAAGTATCTATATACATGACATCCATCTATATTCCTCTGATAGTACATAGACGTTATAAGTCCAGGACAGGCTCCGACATACCAATCAATGCATGTCCAAAGCATATCGACCAATACCTTTTGCTGAGCTAGTAGCCTACTAGGAGAACTGTCAAGCTATCTATTGGGATCTACAGGCATAAAATGCAGCACCCCCAAGCAAAAGAGATGTCATTACAAATAAAGTATCAAGTATGTAAGGCATGAAAAACAGTATATAAAAGACATGAAAGAAACATGGAGTAAAGGATTCAAACTGAATAGATCTGTGAATCATGAAACATTTATAATTCCATGAATATGCATATAAATGGCATATCAACATAGTTATATGCATACATAACACCATCAAGCCTTTGAGGGTATTCCATCATATTATCTCAGCCTCTATGGGCGAAATCATCAGCACATACCAACTGTCACACCTCCTTTTTACACACATATCCTGAAGGATAATGTATAAGGGAGTTTTTCCATTTAAACTGACATTATTCGAAATGGGATTATTTATTTTTTTAGAGTCTCCAATTGGGATAGGTTTGTCTTTAGTGTCCCAAGTCACCAGTTTAACTTGAATCCCAAATCGAGGAAAATTTCGACTTCCCAGTTGGAGTCTGCGAACCAGAAATTCTGAATAAGGAATTCTATTGACCTGGAGGAAGGTGTTAGGCACCCTTGGATCTCGTGGTTCTAGCACGGTCACTTAAATTATTATAAATGGCTAAAATTCTTATTTTTTGTGCATGTCATCCTATAGTGAAATTTTAGAATTATTTACTGCTTTTAGTTAAAGAATTTTAAGAAAGTGAACGTCATTTAAAAATGTATTTTTGGATCACGTCACATGAAATGCACCCGGATCCTCGACACATTCTTATTCAATGTTTTGGGATTTAGATTTGGATCGCATGAAATGCACACCCGTATTTAGGAAGGTAAAATTATTCAAAAGCGCGCCTAAAGCAACTAACGTGTTATTAACTTCACGGGAGGCCATGAAAATTCGCTAAATGGCACGTCTTGAATTCTAAGTATTATTAATAGAAATATTTAAAGAGGGCCACGCAATTTATGAGTTTTTGTTTGGCGTAGTGCACCTCATTTTATTTTAAGGCCAAACTAAAGGAACTATGATTTTCTATTAAATATCATCTCTAAAGTGTGCCTTAATTAATTATCATTATTCATGGCTATTGTTAAAAATAATCAAGGAATTTGGGCCTCAAGTTCAAGTCCGTACTTGAACAAGAGGAAAATCTCTTAATTCAAATACGCTACTTAACTCGGAAGGTCCGAACCTATTCTTTAATTCAAAATCTCATACCCATTACTTATGCAACTATTTAAAATGAAAGAATGGTACTGCTGCAAAATGAACTTCACATAAAAGTTAAGCCATTGAACCAACTAGTTCCACAAAATTGCAAGTCTAATAAACAGAACGTGAGGCGGGAAAATGTGAAAAAGGAGCATTAAAACTTTAACTCAAATGAAATACATGGTAAATATAACCATATGAGCCACTGTGGCGTCTGGTGGTTCTAACACATAAGAGTTCATGGTCCATTGGATCAATTATCAATCTATTTCAAGGATTCAAGTGGATAAAAATCATTAACAGTTGACTCAAAATTTATTTGAGTATGGTGCATGAACTGATTTAGGGATTCCTCAAAGTTTGAAACTAAATCAAATGGAAGATTCTACATATGCTAATAAACCAGAATATATCATATAGAGAGAGGGTTTTAGCAAATCAGCGGACAATCAAACGAGCCAAATGAACGACCTCATACTCAACTTTTCAATGCAACAACAAGCAATCAAAACTAAATGTTGGTAGACTTAAAAGAACTACACAAACCAATTTCAAACTCCTATTTCCAGAGTCCGATTCGAAACAGTCCAGTCCTAGTTCATTAAGAGTTAAATGCTACTACTACATAATCTAACTTGTAAACTAATGTGTACATAAGTAAGTTAAGCATGAAATTGACATGAGCAATTTGTCATATGAACATAAGATATGAGTACACAGGAATTTAAATAATATGGGCACTTAGATCAGCCTTCTATTTAAAATTAAAGCTTCAATTTCAAGTTTCCTTAGCCTTTGGCCATTGCAGATTAAGCAAGTACCTGAAATTGATGCAAAATGATAGGAGAATAGGAATCAGCTTAAGTAGAAGTAGACAATCAGCAACAATAAGCGATAACCATCAGCATATTTGAATTAATTTTGGCCCAGAAATGACCTCAGATGACCTAGGACATATTTTAAGTAAGTATCAACCAATAAAAACATCAGCTCAAGCTTGAACAAATCAAACTAAACTCAGATATCAACCAGGGAACTTCTGAAGCTTCAATCATTTTTTTTCCAGTTTGAGACAAGCTGGAGATTTGATTTTTGACTTAGAGCTTCAGAATCTAGTGTTTATATCCAAAATTCTTCACCAGAATTTTTGGTTTTCAGTAATTTTCAGTAGGCTTTGGATCTGACCCCTTTTTTAAAAAAAACATTTTTAGAGTTCTGCTCTAGTGACTTCTAGGAAAACTGATCTAAATTTTGAATTACAAATTTTTAGGATCTCTAGCTTATGAAACAAGGCAATAGACACAGCCTTTTATAGGTAGAAATTGAGGGCTCCCTCTCAGATTTTTAATTTTAATGAGTTAATCCCTCAATTGTTAGCTTGTTGGCTAAGTTAGACCCATTATATGCTATTTGATCCCCTACTAGAAGCTTCTAGGGCTTTCTCATGATTCCCTAACTTTCCTTAAACTATCCTTCACCTAATAAAAGAATTACCACGTCTATGACCCTGCTATGGCCCTTGAAAGGTCTCCAATGGGTCAATTTATGAACCAGACCTTGTTTAATTTATGGGCTTGAGTAATGTAAGCCCAATTTACCAATTTCAAACCATCAAACCACCAAGCCCTAAGGCTATGGGCAGGGCTGTCCAGGTCAAATTCAAAACAAAAACAAAAATAATTGAAACAAAAGGCCAAAGCATCCACAGCACTCAAGTAATCGAAACAAAATAGAAATTGACTTTAACTAATCGAGCCACAAATATGAATCAAGCAAACAAATGAAGTAGGCCTATTTACCATCTGCCCAAATTAATCCAAAGAAGACTAAACTAAATGAGACTGACAGAAAAAACAAAATAAGACAAAGCCAATGGAAACATACTGGATCGATCATTTAAAGGCAATGGTACGGGTGTGGTAGCTTTGACTCCATGATGTGTACTGTAACATCTAGCACTAGCCTAGAATTGTCCAATGGCTTGTGCTCTTTGTCACAGTTCCCATTATGCGCCAATAATGGTAGAGGTATCGAAAATTTGACTATATTGACCATGATGCGTAAACGACCCTTTAAACCCCCCTGGCCCGCCATCGAAGAAGAAGCCATCAGAGCTTGAGAAGGAAGAAGAAGAACATTTTTTTAGTACTGCTTTTAATCTTTGATTCGATGAGGAGGAGTGGTTTTGGAAAGACAATAACAAGGTATTTGGGATGAGGATGTGAGAGTGTTTATTTGGTCAAATTTTTAGGGGATTTGGAGGTCAGTTGCCGCCGCATGGCGATTTCCGGCGGTGGCGGCGGCGATGGTGAGAGAGGGAAGTGGGAGAGACAATATAGGTGATACACAAGGTTAATGTGAGTGGGGGTTCATACATTTTAATTAAAATCGAGGAAATATTTGTAACCCTTGGATAAGGAAACACGGACGGCTAGGATCGACTTGTCACTTATTAACTCAAAACGACGTTGTATCCTTCCCATACTACGTCGTTTCAAGAGTTTTAGAGACAAGGGTTTGGACCGCAGTATGGTTTAGGATGATCGGGTTTCGAGGGGTTTCTACTGGGCTGGGCATGTGTGATCTGGTTTGGGTAAGATTGGGCTGAAAGATGGCCCAAAACAGGTGTTTATTAAGGCCAAGCTTTTCTTTTTGTTTTATTTTCTTTTCTTCTTTTTCTTTTATTTAATTTATTCTCTTTTTTATTCATTTTTAAATACAAAATTAAAACTAACCAAAACCTGATTTAACCCTTAAATTAAATTAATTAATTTTCTAAACTAAACTAAATTATAGTTTAAAAAGGAAAATTTAAGAAAAAATCAAAATTGAAAGTAAAACAATACAAAGGACTATTTTTAATTATTTTCTTTTATTTTAAATTATATTAATTAATCTAAAAATCTAGAATTGGGTCCTAAATGCAGGTATGCTATTTTGTAATTAAATTTTTTTTATTCTTTATGACAACTAAAAATGCATACTAAAATGCAAACAAAACACAAAATCATGCAATTAATTCCCTAAAATTCAAATAATAAAAGAAACGTCCTAATTTTAAGAATTCTATAGGAATATTTGAGCGAGGCAAAAATCATGTGCTCACAGCTGACCCCTCTTTGCTCGGAGACACGAAGGGTTTTCGGGCAAAGATAAATGAGCAACTATGAGATTTTTGCCTGCTCGGCACTCCATGAGAAGCATTTTGAAAACCGTCTGATCGAACCCTGCTTCAAAGGTTGCCTACATACCTTGGCTATAAAGGAATCAGCTCAGTGCAGTTCTGGAAGGTTTGGTAGCTAGGACTACCAGAAGCTGCAATTTTCCTATTGTTGCTCCTGCTACTGCTTGCTGACCTCCTTATTACACCAAAAGGAAAATCAAAGCTAAGCTAGCTAGGCCTATCAACTATGAGTTACAAGATTCCTATCTATAATTCTCTTGAAACTTGATCTTGAGTCTTAGCTAATTTTGCTGTGGACTTCGATTTGAATTGTGATGCTTGCAAGCTGTAGGTGTTTACTTCTTTCTGCAGCATTGGGTAAAAACGGGATCGGCGGAGCTTGTGACTTCAATCAAATTTTGAGCAATCAGCACCCTTTTTTGCTTCACATTTGAGCTCATTTCTTTTCGTTCTTTTCTTCTTTTCTTTTATTCTGGATTGAGACTCATTCCATCGGTCATATCGCACCCTATGTCTTGAGGTCAACCTGCTTAAGATACCAAAACAAACAAATAAACAAAATTTTCTGCCCCAGTTTTTACAAGGAAAATTTTGTGAGTTAGTTGTGACACATATCTAAGCAATCAAATCAGGATTGTGTATCCATGTGAATGAATCCAGGTTATGCTAGGAAATGACCGGGTTATACCAGAAAAAGAAAAAGGGCCTCGGGTTATGCTGGGACGGAAAGAAAAAAAGCTCTGTGGGTTATGCCAGGGAGATCCACAGTTTATGCCAGGATGGAAAGAAAAAAGCCCCTTGGGTAATGTTAGAGGGATCCACGGGTTATGCCGGGATTTGGAAAGAAAAAGCTCCTTGGGTTATGCCAGGGAGATTCTCGAGTTATGCCCGGGATTTGGAAAAGAAAAAAGCTCCATGGGTTATGCCAAGGAGATCCTCGGGTTTTGCCGGGATTTGGAAAGAAAAAGCTCCATGGGTTATGCCAAGGAGATCCTCGGGTTTTACCGGGATTTGGGAAGAAAAAGCTCCTTGGGTTATGCCAAGGAGATCCTCGGGTTTTATCAGGATTTTGAAATAAAAATCTCATTGGGTTATGCCAGGGAGCTCCTCGGGTTTTACTGGGATTTGAAAAGAAAAAGCTCCTTCGGTTATGCCAGGGAGATCCTCGGGTTTTGTCGGGGTTCGGAAAGAAAAAGATCCTCGGGTTTTGCCGGGATTTGGAAAGAAAAAGCTCATTGGGTTATGCCAGGGAGATCCTCGGGTTTTATCGGGATTTGGAAAGAAAAAGCTCCTTGGGTTATGCCAGGGAGATCCTCGGGTTATGCCGGGATTAGGAAAGAAAAAAGGTCCCTGGGGTTATGCCAGGGAGATCCTCGGGTTATGCCGGGACTTGGAAAGAAAAAGCCCATTGGGTTATGCCAGGGGGATCCTCGGGTTATGTCGGGATTTTGGAAAGAAAAAGCTCCTTGGGTTATGCTGGGATTTTGCAAGAAAAAATCCCCTTGGGTTATGCCAGGGGGATCCTCGGGTTATGCCGGGATTTTGGAAATAAAAAGCTCCTTGGGTTATGCCAGTGAGATCCTCAGGTTATGCTAGGATTTGGAAAGAAAAATTATGCCAGGGGGATCCTCGGATTATGCCGGGATTTTTGAAAGAAAAAGCTCCTTGGGTTATGCTAGGGAAATCCTCGGGTTATGTCGGGATTTTGGAAAAGCCCCTTGGCTTATGCTAGGGGGATCCTCGGGTTATGCCGGGATTTTGGAAAGAAAAATCTCCTTGGGTTATGCCAGGGAGATCCTCGGGTTACGCCGGGATTTGGAATGAAAAAAATACCCTTCGGTTATGCCAGAGGGATCCACGGGTTATACCGGGATTTTGGAAAGAAAAAGCTCCTAAGGTTATGCCTGGGAGATCCTCGGGTTATGCCGGGATCTGGAAACAAAAAAGCTCCTTGGGTTATGCCAGGGAGATCCTCGAGTTATGTCGGGATATTTAAGGAATGGGGTCCTATGCTACGATGATTTGTTTTTCTTTTGAGATTTTCATTCTCATTTCTTTCTTTTTTTCTTTTCTTCTTCTTTTTATATTTTCCTTTTTATTTAGCAAAACTCATGAAATAATTTGGAGAGAAACTTCCTTTTTGGTCGATTCCATGTTGCAAAGTTGTTTCAGCGCTTGCGCATTTCATTTCCTTTTGGGTTGCACCTGCTTCTTGCATGGTTGCTTTGAATTAGGCCTGTTTTCAACAAAGAATAATTTATTAGTTTGAAACGGTGGTTGGTTTTGTGGCCTTGATCATCCTGATTGCTTAATCTCGGCCGCATTTCCATTGAGAACTTTTGCCGCTTGCTGGCTTTGAGGGTGAATCTCTTTTAAACTGATGGGATTCAACTTTTTAGGATTTCATGATGACTCGCCCGTGTGGGCTCTGGCCCTTTCACTTTATTCTACTCTTAAGACCTTTGTTTTTTGACTTTTTTTTCCTTTCCACTGTCTTTGCTTTGAAGCATCAACCACTACGGTCAATCGGGATTGGACAGACGCACCTGCTGAGGCTGGGTATTCTCTTCGGCTCTTGCCAGGCGGAGCCCTGTGAAAGCGATCCTGCCACCTTTTCTGTGTAATAGTCACGGAACCAAAGTTAAATCGAAAGGGATTCAAGAAAGAAGTATACAAATGGAAAGAAGAGTTTAGAGAGAAGCGTCCCTTTCAGGGGGAAAGGACTTATCTGGGGTGTGCATGTTGGCTTCAAATGAACATGACATGCTTCTTGGACTGGATGCTTGACCCACACAAACTTTCCAGTTTCTCGTGAACCTAGTGATCTACATTTCAAAACCAGGTAACCTCGCCAGGACTCTTTTAGTGATGGGATGTCTTATTTTTGGCAGACAGCACCCTTTGCAGGTTTTCGCCAATCGACCTCTCTCATTTCTCTTCTCACCGTCGCCTGATAGTGCTCTTTGTGAGTTTTCACTAAGAGGACTCTCTCATTTTCATTTTCTCTACTCACCATCCCCTTATGGTGACCGAAGGTTTTCACCGATAAGACTCTCTCATTTTATTTCTCTCAATTTGAATTGGATCTGATTCCAACAATGACATTTTTCACTTCCCTGCTTTTGCCAATTGATCGGAAGGACTTGGACAAGGTTTTTAGGGTAAAAAGGATTTTGAGCGGAACTACAACTTTGGAACTATTTCGGCGGATTAAGAGTCGAACCATCATATCATCTGCCCCAGTTTCAATTTTTGGAGGAAATTGGGATTTTTATTTTGGTGTGACTGAACCCCAGAAAGAGGCTGCCTATGTATCCTTTCAGAATCAAGTTGAACATAGTTAAGGGAAATAATTTTTGTTTTTGTTTTTTTTTTGTTTTTCTTTTCTTTTATTTTCTTTTTCCTTTTTCTTTTTTTTATTTTTCTTTTCTTTTTCTTTTCTTTTTTTCATTTCTTTTCTTTTATTTTCTTTTCTTTTCTTTTCTTTTTTTCCTCTTTTTATTTATTTATTTTTTTCTTTTTCTTTTTGTACTTTCGGGTTCCAAAGAGGTGACCAATAAAGCATAACCGGCTCAAAGGGTTTACGAAGGATTGATAGTATTTGGGATAGCGGGAAAGAAAGCCTTCGTCATCTCAATTACACAAAAGCCATCGTCCCAGGAGGTCTAGACATAGTACCTTTTCACTGCATCTGCATTGACTGCTGTTTCAGGATCATTTCCTTCGATGTCTACTAGATACAGTGCTCCTCTTGGCAATATCTTCCGGATTATGTATGGACCCTTCCAATTAGGAGCGAATTTTCCTTTTGCTTTCTGCTGATGAGGGAGAATGCGTCTTAACATGAGTTTCCCCACTTCAAAATTCCTGGGACGCACCTTCTTGTTGTAAGCGCGGGCTATTCTTTGTTGGTACAATTGCCCGGATGTGCCCTGAGTACATCACACTCTTTTGTTGTAATGTATGGAACCTTCCAACCCGCGAACCAATTTTCCTTCAATTGTTCCAATTCTTTGTTTTATTTCCTCAAGGTTACCTTCTTTACATTTCAACTCTTGATTCATGATTTCAAAATCTGACAGCATTTTGGGATCTAGGCATGAAGTACGCAAGCATGTCATGTTATTTAAAGCTGCATTATTATAACTGAAAAGAGAAATGAAGAAGAAGAATAACAAAATCAAAAAGAATAAAGAGACAATGGATGATGAAATATTGATTTCATTTCTTGGAATTTGGAAAGATAACAGGGTTTACATTCAGGAATTTAAAGACAAGAAACTAAAGGAAACATCCGAGTTACACCCTGAAATAACTCGAGATGCAGAAAAAGTGGCAGGGCTAGTCTACCGGGACTCCCGCCTGATCGGGAATGGCATAGCCTTCCAGTTTTGAAGCTTGACGCTTGGTCTCATGTATAACACCTCAGCGGTGCTAGTGCCCTCTCCCGACTGGACCATGGGGGTTTCGTAGAGCATTTTCCTCGTTGCCCCACGTATTTCCTCACTTTCTTCAGCCGTGAAAACCTTATCATCTTCCTCTTTTCTATACTTAGGCTTGACAAAAGTTTCATACAAATGTACCACCTCATAATCGGCCATTTTCATTTTTTGAAAGGACACTTCGGTTTCCTCAGCACTCACAGGCTTCTTAGGCGGGAAACGCCTTCTGGTGGAATTGTTTACCTCCTCTACATTTGACTATTTCTCAACAGGGGGTTTTTCTAGCAGCTCTCCCAAGATCTCTTTACCCTTCTACATAACCATTGTCCGATGATAATTCCATGGTACCGCAGCAGGGTTCGTCATAGGCTTCTGTGGTATGCGTCCAGTAACCACTGTCTCACTCGGCCGAGGTGGTTTGATTGTCCCTCGCACCACATAGGCTTGATTGGGTCCGTACATTTGTGTTCTTTTTTTTCAACTAAGTTTTCTTTTCTAGTTCTGTCTCGGTGATTTTGCTCTTCTTTTCCCCTTCCTCTTGCTTCGAGGCTACCTTTGGCTTTCTTTCCACATCAGCGATAGCAATTATAGCTTTTAAGGCTGGATCAAACTCCCTATCTTCATAAATCATCCCGATTACTGGCCCGTTGTTGTGAGCGGGCAGCGGATTATTGGTCATATTGGGACATCCTCATCCTTCAACACAATTTTCCCTTGCTCTATTAAGTTCTCTACCGCTTGTTTTAGAGCCCAACAGTCATTTGTATGATGGCCTTCTACTCTTGAATGGTATGCACACCTAACACCAGCTCTATAGGCAGGCGATGTCGAGTTTTGTTTGTTTTGAGGGATTGGCTGCAGTAGACCTATTTGGACAAGTTTCGGGAATAAACTAAAGTAAGGTTCACCAATTGGGGTAAAGTTTGGTCTCCTGGGTGGTTCCCGAGGATGGAAGTTATTCTGCGAAGGTCGAGGATTATAGTGGTTCTGGTGGGGAGGCTGATTTTGGGAATGGAGGTTTATTTTTGTTGGGATGTGGCTGCGGTCGGGCAAAGGGTTGAGCATTCATGACCGTATATGGTTTTGGAGCTTAAGCCATGTCAGGATAAGGGTAGTAGTGTTGAGAGGTTCTATAAGAAAACATGGGTCTAAGAGCCCGGTGTCTCCTTGCCCCTGAGGCTGCCATAACCGTTTTTATTACCTTTGGCCATTACTCCAAACCTGCCTTGGATGGCTTGGGAGGTTGCCCTAATGGAGGACTGACTCAAGATTCTTCCTGTCTTCAGATCATTCTCCACATTTCAACAATATTAATCGCCTCTGCAAAAGGTTTTCCCTTGGCCGACATCATGTTCTGAAAATAGTCCGCTTCCTGGGCCTGAAGAAATACAGTGACCATTTCCACTTCGTCTATTGGTAGTTCCACCCTCGATGCTTGCTCACGCCACTTAATAGCATATTCCCTGAAACTTTTTGACGGATTCTTTTTCCAATTTGCCAAGGAGTTCCTATCTGGCACAATGTCTATGTTGTACTGAAATTGTCGAACAAAGTCTCTGGCAAGATCGTCCCAAATATGCCAATGCGAGACGTCTTGGTCTATATACCACTCTGAAGCAATGCCAATTAAGCTTTCCCCGAAATATACCATCAATAATTCTTCTCTGCCACCAGCTCCCCGTAACTGATTGCAATACTTCTTCAGGTGAGCAATGGGGTCGTCGTGCCCTTCATACTTTTCGAATTTTGTTGTTTTGAACCCTGACGGCAAATGTACATGTGGGAACATACACAGGTCTGTATAGGAGACACTCTTTTGCCCGCTCAAGCCTTGCATATTTTTTAAGCTCTACTCCAGGCTTCGCATTCTCTTTGCCATCTCATCCTGTTCTAGGACTTTGGGGGTTTTGTCCTGCCCCAGTGTAAGCTCGTAGGGTAGCGATTGAGAATAGGTGTATTGAGGATAATGAGGGGGGTCAGCATGAAAGACGGGATTTTGGATTGTGATGATCGAGGGGTCAAAAGCATGCTTCGGTAGTGATGGCTGCATGGTTGCGGAGCATGGTAGAGCCGTGAAGATGTTGGGAGCAGGTCCAGACGGGAATACCTGGGGGCGAACCTCAGAAGGTATTCCTAGGAAATGAGCAGTTATAGTAGGTTGCCCCAAAAGAGTGTTTGGGTGGCTGATGGGGACAGTGGTAACACCTCCAGATCTAGGGAATAACTCTGGGAATCCGGGGATGGTGCTTGGAGGTTCCTTTCCGTTGTTCCAAGCATCCCACATTTCCATCAATCACAGGCGCAATATCCGATTTTCTTCGGCTGTAAGGGACTCAGAGGCCGGGACCCCTGAGATGGGGTTGTCTTCGGGTATGGGGATCTTTTTGCCATCTCATCCTGTTCTAGGGCTTTGGGGGTTTTGTCCTGCCCCAGTGTAATCTCGTAGGGTAGCGACTGAGAATAGGTGTATTGAGGATAATGAGGGGGGTCAGCCTGAAAGACGGGATTTTGGAATGTGATGATCGAGGGGTCAAAAGCATGCTTCGGTAGTGATGGTTGCATGGTTGCGGAGCATGGTGGAGCCGTGAAGATGTTGGGAGCAGGTGCAGACGGGAATACTTGGGGGCGAACCTCAGAAGGTGTTCCTAGGAAATGAGCAGTTATAGTAGGTTACCTCAAAAGAGTGTTTGGGTGGCTGATGGGGACAGTGGTAACACCTCCATATCTAGGGAATAACTCTGGGAATACGGGGATGGTGCTTGGAGGTTCCTTTCCGTTGTTCCAAGCATCCCACATTTCCATCAATCACAGGCGCAATATCCGATTTTCTTCGGCTGTAAGGGACTCAGAGGCCGGGACCCCTGAGATGGGGTTGTCTTCGGGTATGGGGATTGCAGGCAGAGTCATTTCAGACGACATCTCTGTATTTCCTTTTGATCTGGTGAAATATCGATGTAAGGCTAGCTCACCCGAAACCAACCAGTATTTCTAAAAAGCTCAGCTGGAAATGGCAGCAACAATGGTATGTTTGAATCAAATAATGGAAAGGTAATCGCACATTGGAGTGTGATGCACCCACACAGTTAAATGAATATCTACATGTTTGCTACGGTTGCATTCGTCATCCCGGCTTTTCTCTTGTTCCCTTCACTTTTCTTTCTCTTTTTGTTTTGTTTTCTCTCATTTTCTTGTCCCTATCCTTTATTTGCTCTTTTTTCCTTTAGCCATGGTTTTTCACTCAATACCTTATTTTCTTCCTTTGCGTTTCTTTTTCTTGTTTTTCCCTCATATTTCTCTTTTCCTCTTTTTCTTAGGATTACTGTCGAATCTTATGTAGATTGCCTACGTATGATGGCCCCGCATGAATCAGATCAGGCGTAGTTCTTGTAAATAAATGCAAAAATAAGAAAATAATTTTTTGGGAATTTTCAATTTTTTTATTAATAAAAACATTGATTACAAAAGCTACTAGACTACTTGTTTTTCTTTTCTTGAAAAAAGGAAATTACAAAAACAAAATTAAAAGCAAAAATACAGACTCTATTAACTAAGAATACATCAAAGCTTCAAATTCTGGGGCCTCGGGGCATCATTCGGCATCGCCGCGGACCTGCGTACAAGTCCCCTTTGTAACTGCTCTAAATCATTCATGACCTGGCGAACAAATATCATCACTGAAGCGAAAAAAGTGGTACGACCCATCCATTCACCGGCCTGACACTTCATAACAATATAGTTTGCAATGCTTCTGATCCTTTCTCTGAGTTGTCCCTTTTCTTTGAGGAATCGACTTATTTGTTTGGTACGAGCCTCTAGCACCTGAGAGTCCTAGTAGTGAAGGTCTTGTAGCAATTTTATTTCCTTTTCCATCTCGGCAATTAACCCATAGCAATGGTCCCTCTCGGCCTGAAATTCTTTGTCCCTCCGAGCTGCCTTTTCTTCCAAGGTATTCATTTTTCTCTTCATGTTGGCAATGGTTCCCTCGTAGTTTCTCTTCATTTATTGTACAAATTGGGCATTTTCTTCAGTCTTCTTGGCCCACTGTGCCCGAAGTCTTGCCATATTCCCCTCATATTTCTCTAATTCTTCCTGTCAGTCCAAGACTTGTTTATTTAGCCCTTTTATTAATCTCTCGTCAGACAGACTCCTTTCTTTATTCCTGACATCTATTTTCATTTGTTGAATTTGGGCTTTGAGTGCTTTATTCTCCTGGGCTAACTTCTTTTTATCACCTTCATCAGGTGCAGCCTGTACACTCTTTTCGAATTGGAGATCTCAAACCTGCTGCTCCAACTTTCCTATTCCAGCTCGGTATTCCCTTTCCTTGGCTTGCCAATCCCATTGAACCTGGACCCCGTCAGTGAATTGCTGCACGTGTGGCCTTTTAGCGGGTCTCTCGGGGATTTGAAACCTTTTTCCAAACCACATCAAATATTTGGGATCTACCTTGCCTCTAGCTTGGTCCTGTACTATGGTCTTAGGCTCGAGGTACCTGTACTCGCTCCATATTTGCCGGATTTTTCCTTCAGGGAATGCAGCTTTCAGGCCTAACTCGATGACTTGCCTACTCTGGTCTTCATCATTATGAACAGTTTGGAATCTTGCCTGAGGACTCGTTAGGGAGAATAAGGTTGGATGCTTCAAACACCCATCAGATGAATGTAAGGTACGTTTACCGATGTGTACACAGTTTCGGTAGTAGGAAGCCATCCAAAAGCCCATTCGACTTTATCTGCCGTCAAAGATCTCAAGCATGATGACCAAGCCTCTGTGCCCTCGAGGAACTCAATACCTGTTACCCGGGTCCCGAATTCTACAATACAACTCAGCCCGGTTAGACCATAGTTCATATACCCCATTCGATGACAGAGGTGTTCCTGTATCCACAACTGTAATAGAAAATTGCAACCTTGAAAGAATTTCATACTTTCTCGATATTTGGTCAAAGCTCGGTACATTTCTGCTACAATCAGGGGAACCACTGTGCTAGTAGGTTTTTTAATGGCAAAATCTAGCATCCCTACAAGGCCGAGGTCTATGGGACTATCTTTTCTTGGACAAACCACAACTCCTAGAAAGGCTACCATGAAGGCTAATCCCCGTCGAGCTTCCCATTTGTCTTTGTTTCCGGCATATGTTAAACCGATATTGGGCTCTTCAAAACCTTTTGGGTTACCATACCGGTGATATAAGAAATGCAACGTACAACACCCCTCTGCTAGATGCGGGTCTTGAATGTCCCGGCTGATGTTCAACAAGTCCAAGAACTATGAAGGGTTACCGGTCGTGGAGCCAATGGGTATCTACTTTGGAGGTTCCCGTTGAGACCCGCGTATCCCACAATCTCTTCTAGTGTAGGTCTGAGTTAAAAATCTGAAAATCGAAATACATTACGGGTCAGGTCCCAAAATGGTATTAGTGCCTCCATGATATCCTTCCTCGGTTTGATGTTCAATAAATCAATGAGACCGCCCAAAATTTTGACCACAGTATCTCTGCTTCCTTTTCCCAAATCATGCCACCACATATGGAGTTTCAAGGGGATCTCGCTCAGGACTGAGAAGGTTTCGATGTTGCTTGAATTCATTCTGCACATTTATTTAAAAGGGGATTTTAATGCTTTATTTTGAAAATGGATATTTTGCAAAAATTCTTTATTTAGAAAAAAGGACTTGGTTTTGCAAATACGACCTTTCAACACTTCTGGGAGGAAGATTTTAAGGTTGTGCCCGCAAACCATTTAAAATGACTCAGGGTGGCTGTTCTTGCAAAACGGCCTTCCGGCATCCTTTTTGGGACATTCGGCTTATTTTAAACAAGAATGGCATCACCCGACTTGTTTATGACAAAAATTAAAATTTTGATATTTTTGGGCTATTTTTGCAAAAGGGAGGTTGGACCCGATGAGGGTTGCCTACGTAACTCACATCCTATGAGAATCAAACCAGTGTAGTTCGGGCAGATTTGCCAAAATCAAAACTATTTTGAACACCAATATTCTTTCTATTTTTTTCAAATATTTTTCTTCCTTCATTTTTCAAAAATCTAGCAGCATTTCAGTATTAATTGGGCATTGGGTTTTTCAAAACAAATGGTCAACCTCACTTAGTCCTAACACTGCTTATTTTTTTCAATTTTCACTCATTTAGACAAGTCGGTCAACATGCAAAGTCGAGCAAATAAATGCGCAAGTAGCACGTAAGATGCATTAGGATGGTCAATTCATTTCAGGTCACATGTCCTAGACGGACCCAACTCCTGTGTTGAGTCCCCTAAGCCAAATGCACATGATGCAAACAAACGTCCTACTAGGGATCCGGCATGAGGTTTTGTTCTTCTAGGTTTAAGACCTAAGTTTATTGGTCTAGACCTGGCTTACCCGAGCAGACAACTCGAGCCGAAGGGGAGGCAGCGTACCGAGGATACAGAAGCTCCGTCGGCTTAGCAACTTATCCGACCTCATTCTAAATTGGGAAAGACTCTAAACAGAAGAGAAGCTACATGAAGTGCACCCTTCTCCGTGATGTAGAAGACTCAGAGAGAGGAAGGGATTCGCGACAGTTTATATATACAATTTCAACCAATATCAAAGCGTTAAAACATTTAGCACATATAGTATGGAACATGTAGAAACATCAGATAAAGCCAAATATAACAATAATACTATGCTCGAATTCTTAAACCCTGAATCAAAATTCAGGGTTCGTGTCCCCAGCAGAGTCAGCAGAGCTGTCACACCTCCTTTTACACACTTACCCCGAAGGATAATGTATAAGGGAGTTTTTCCATTTAAACTGACATTATTTGAAATGGGATTATTTATTTATTTAGAGTAGCTACTTGGGATAGGTTTGGATTTTTGTGTCCCAAGTCACCGGTTTAACTTGAATCCCAAATCGAGGAAAATTTCGACTTCCCAGTTGGAGTCTGCGAACCAGAAATTCTAAATAAGTAATTCTGTTGACCTGGGGGAAGGTGTTAGGCAACCCCGGATCCCGTGGTTCTAGCACGGTCGCTTAAATTATTATAAATGGCTAAAATTCTATTTTTTGTACATGTCATCCTATAGTGCAATTTTAGAATTATTTACCGCTTTTAGTTAAAGAATTTTAAGAAGGTGAACATCATTTAAAAATGTATTTTTAGATCACATCATATGAAATGCACCCGGATCCTCGACACATTCTTATTCAATATTTTGGGATTTAGATTTGGGTCGCATGAAATGAACACCCATATTTAGGAAGGTAAAATTACTCAAAAGCGCACCTAAAGCGACTAACGTCTTATTAACTTCGCGGGAGGCCATGAAAATTCGCTAAATGGCACGTCCCGAATTCTAAATATTTTTAATATAGGTATTTAAAGAGGGCCACGCAATTTATGAATTTTTGTTTGACGTGGCGCACCTCATTTTACTTTAAGGCCAAACTAAAGGAACTATGATTTTCTATTAAATATCGTCTCTAAAGAGTGCCTTAATTAATTATCATCGTTGATGGCTATTGTTAAATGTAATCAAGGAATTTGGGCCTCAGTTCATGTCCGTATTTGAACAAGAGGAAAACCTCTTAATTCAAATACGTTACTTAACTCGGAAAGTCCGAACCTATTCTTTAGTTCAAAATCTCATACCCATTACTTATGCAACTATTTAAAATGAAAGAATGGCACTGCTGGAAAATGAACTTCATATAAATGTTAAACCATTGAACCAACTAGTTCCACAAAATTGCAATTCTAATAAACAGAACGTGAAGCGGGAAAATGTAAACAAAGGAGAATTAACACTTTAACTCAAATGAAATACATGGTAAATATAACCATATGAGCCACGGTAGCGTCTGGTGGTTCTAACACATGAGAGTTCAAGGCCCATTTAATCAATTATCAATCCATTTCAAAGATTCAAGTGGATAAAAATCATTAACAGTTGACTCAAAATTGATTTGAGTATGGTGCATGAACTGATTTAGGGATTCCTCAAAGTTTGAAACTAAATCAAATGGAGGACTCTACATATGCTAATAAACCAGGATACATTATATAGAGAGAGGGTCGTAGCAAATCAACGGACAATTTAACGAGCCAAATGAACGACCTCATACTCAACTTTTTAATGCAATAACAAGTAATCAAAAGTAAATATTGGCAGACTTAACAGAAATACACAAACCAATTTCAAACTCCTATTTCCAGAGTCCTGATTGAGTGTTTAAAGGTTTGATTTTGTGATCTTGTACAAATGTGTGCAAGGATTTGGGATTGATGGTCTTCGGCCAGCTGAGAGAAAAGAAAGAGTTAGGGGAAGAGGAGCGGCAGGGTCAAGGGAAAATGATTTAGGGTTAGGGTATTGGGGTTGGTCGCTAAGGGTTAAGGTTGAGAGACGAAATGTGGGTCGTTTGATCATTTGATCAACGATCCTGATATATTGAGGCTTTATATTTTTAAAAAAATTATTTTGGCAAAAATATGAGAACCGTTGGATTTGTGTGATCCAATGGCTGAGGTAATGTCTGACAACATGTCAAAATTAAAAGAAAAAATAGGAATAATTATGGACCGTCAAAGGTTTGGATCAATGACTCACATTATTCGTATTTGTTTCTTGAACGGGATTAAAGAGTGACATGACATGACCTGGTTGGTTCATGGAGATGAGAGTGGATTGCCAACATGGAATATAGGGTCTTTTGGACTGGGTCAGATGGGATGATTGGGTTTGGGTATTTGGGCAAGTTTTAATGTAAAGAATGGCCAGTTTGTATTTAATTATTCAATTGCAAATGTATCCCTTTAAGTCTACCTTTTTGAAATTAATTTAAAGAAAATTAATTCATTTCCAATAAAATATAGTAAAATTACAAATATTCAATATACTACTAATTGTTGTAATTACTTATAAAATACTTTATTTTCTAAATTACAATACTAATTTCGAATTATATTAATCTAATTAATCCAAATTTTAGAATTAATTAATTATAAAATATTTATGGCACATTAATAATTATTAATAATAATAAAATAATAAGTACTTTTGTAATTACATAATGCTAATGATGGTTGATTAATTTCAAAAATAGTACTTAATTAATTTGTAGAAAATATGTATTTACTGATAAAATACTTTCAAAATATTTATTATAAATTATTAAGTAAATTAATTTAAAAGAGAGGGTTAAAGCTGGCCATCAACACACGGCAAGGAATGAAAGGAGGTGAAGTTTCCTGGTGCCCTGTAGCCTCCCGATGATAAGTATGGACGTCATCATACGGATCCGCAAGACTCTCCTAGACACTTGCTTGTAACTCGTAGAACCTATGAACCAAGAGATCTAATACCAACGTGTCAAGATCCAAATTCTAACTAGTCGTGATTGCACCTAACCTAACCTGCAAGGTAAGTCAAATAACAGTTACACAATTTTAATAAAGATCATAAATAATCAATAAATAAAATAGCAAAACTATCCATATACTATCCAAAGGATTGGTAGTACAAGTCACAAGCTACTAAGATTTAAATTTATAATAATGGTAAAAGAAATAAGTGCAACATCTGTTTGAAGATTACATAAATAGAAACGAGATTCTAATCTACCATGAACAAATGGTAGCCCGAATTTGGGACTCAGCTACACCATCAATGACTACCTTCGTCATCCACAGCAACCCAACTCCAATAATCTGCATGCAAGGAGCAGAAGTGTAGTATGAGTACAACAAACTCTATATACTCAGTAAGTATTAGTACTCAGCAAGTATCATAACTAACCTCAGTGAGATAATAAAGGAAATAATTATTAATGATACCCGCTAACAACCTCTTCAATTCCTGAATTTCACAAGTACAAAGCAATGGTAGAATCTAATCATATAACACAGATAAAAGCACATCGATACACGAACAGATAATATGCTAAGTCCTGAATCAGTTAAAAATCTGACATATATAAACAATATGCGTCCAATTTCATAAAATAATCAAACTTGCATATAGAGAAAATATGCGTAAAGTATCAAACAAAGACACACGCATTCACAAATAGACAAGATATGCAGAAAATCATGTACACACCAAGGAGTTTGAAAATAAAGAAGAGATGAAAAGTCCAACCAATGATCAACTTTACCAAAATCCGTATCAACCAGAACCTCGTCAATTTCGGATAACCTGAGTGTACACCACCAATAGAGAAATATGAGAATGTGACTCTAGGGGATGGATCCTTATCAACACGCTGCATGAACAACTCATGTGTTGTATGGATAACTAAGTAGCATCTTACACGGATAACTCACATTCCAATAACAACATCTCGCACGGATAACTCACGTACCAATAGTAACAACTCACACAGACAACTCATGTGCCAATAATATCTTAAATCTACTCAGACAACTCATGTGTTATGAGTCCAATCCATATCACACAGAAAGCATGTATACAAAAATGAATGTACATGAACAATGCATATCAAATTACACACACACGGACTTATATAAGTGGCATGCTAATGTATATGCACGTGCGAAGTGTAATACAGTGACTCAAATTAGGAAATTGTATCATGAAAGTAGTAACTATCACGTTAAATCAAGAGATTAACCTATATAACCTCAAACATTGTTCAATTAGCTCGCAAAGGGCTACAAACATAAGAAACATAACATCATGAATCTTAGAAATCAATTCAAGGCATATCATATCCTAAGAACTATCCCGAACATGAATAATACCCAAGTGCATGCACATGGGCTCGACCCCCTCACATGTGCACCAACACTAATAAGTTTGGAAGCTAGTGCCTCAACAAAGTTTATGGAACATACTTACTTCAGACGAGCCAAATTAATACTCTAAAAGTACCTTCCCGCGTAAATCGACCTCCGAATAGCTCAAAAGTAATCAAAAATAACTCAATAACATCAAACAATGCCATGAAAATCAAATTCAAACGACAAAGTTTGAATCTTTAACCAAATACTCAAAGTCAACCCTTGCCCGCATCATGAAACTCGACAAGACTTATAAATTACAACAACACATTCAAATTTGAGTCCAATATATAAGTTTCATCCAAATTTGACTCTGAATCGATATTCAAAATTAAATTATTCACTGTAGAATTTTTTTGCCAAAACTCCTAATTTATCTTTTATATTTATCAGTCAAATGAAAAAATTAAAGATGGAGTCATGTATAATAATCAAATACGAGTAAAAATACTTACCCACTCCAAGTGGGTAAAAATGCCTAAAATCATCTCAATCCGAGTTCTCAATCTCCAAATATGATAAAATGAGCTCATAATCCAAAATAAAATCTTATAGGCATCGCCCAGAAATACCCTATGCGATCGCAGTAGTACCTTCACGATTGTAAAGCTGAATACGCCCTTGCCTCCAAAAATCTCTTCATAAACGTGATATCCATCGTGCCATCTGGTCTCACCTAATTGCAAACGCAGTAGCTTGATGCCTGACCTCTTCCAAATCAATCTCAAACCACTCGAAAATTAAAACCGACCATACACGCAAATCATAATACATCATATGAAGCTACTGAAGACCTCAAACTACCAAATTGAGTGCAAATGCTAAAATGGACTGATCTGATTATTATAATTGTGATGTGTATGCTGCGACATAAGGGTGACACTGTGGCAATGTTATATGGTGGACTAAGGGAGATTTTTATTGTTTATGTTTATGTGATGGTACGAGGGTGACATCCTTGAATTTTCATGTGACTTCCTTATGTGTATCACTCAATTTTATATATTTTATTGCGTTGCAGTTAACATGCTAAGCTATATCTCTTTTATTACTAGATGATTTGGTTGCCAGGATAGATTTACCTATGTGGAGTTGATATCTCATATTTTATTTTTACGAGGTCCATATCGGATTGAGGAGATGCGTAAGTTTTCATCGAGCATTAATATTTTTAATCCTTGAAAAGTTATCTTGAACGTGTTATTTTGCAATTGACACGAAATCGAATTATATTGTGGCACGAGGTCCTTGCCGTGCAAGTATGAGTTATATTATCGCACGAGGTCTTTGCCATATATATGTGACTTATGTTGTGGCACGAGCTCTTTGCCGTGTCAGTGTGATTAATAATGTGGGTACAAGGTGCCATATGTGTGTGTTTCTATTTGTTGATTTGTTGTTGAAGTTGGAGCTTTACTTGTATTGAATTGTTATAACTTGTTCGGATGTGATTATAGTTATTGTTTTCTATTATACTTCTTGCTGCCAGTCTTTGATATATTGCACAAGTTATTTGACTAGTGAGTATCTTTTGACATAAATACCTCGTCACTACTTCTCCGAGGTTAGTCAATATACTTACTGAGTACATGGGGTCGATTGTTCTCATACTACACTTCTGCAGCTTGCGTGCAAATTTTGGAGTTGAGTAGCTATGAAGATGGAGCTTTGCATTGGAGACATACCTGCGTGCCGAATTTATGCGACCTAATTTTTTTCATGGTAGCTTGGATTTCATCTCTATTACTTTCAAATAGATATTGTATTTGTTCCTTTCACCAACTTTGTAAATCTAAATCATAGTGGCTCAGATCTTGTACTACCAGTCATTGAGATAGTTGTATTAAATTCTTTTGTAGTCTTAATTATTATATTGATGATTTCTCGTTGCAGTAGTAACTATACAATTTGGCTTACATAGCAGGTTGGGTTAGATGTCATGCCTACCTTTGTTTGATCTTGGGTTGTGACACGTAGATACTTTTATATTTTTACACGTGAAAATTACCTTTGACGAATCAGAAAAAAGGTTGTTTTCCTTAATTTCTTATTCTGATTCAGTTACATTTGTAAAAATAGCATGGTCTAGCCAATTTTCGGAATAGTCGTTCAAAAATAGCCAGCGTTTATCAAATCAATGAAAAATAACCATTATTTTGCTGCAACAAAGACCGGTCCAGCACAATTTACTGGAGTTCGGTGCACCTGTGTATGAACTTCTAGTATAGTATGCTTGAACTCCAACATACGGAAAGTTCCAACATAATATACTGGAGATTTGAGCACTTGTGTATGAAGTTCCAGCATATTATACTAAACCGGTATACTTATCCTGGAACTCCAGTATAATATGTTGGAGTTCAAGTATATTTATGCTGGAACTCCAGCATAATATACTGCCGTATTTTCCGAATTTTAAACAGTATTTTCGCGCAAATTTATCTTTACATGAAAAGTGACTAGATTTCAATTACTTTTGAAACTTGACTATTTTTGAACGATCACTCGTAAATCTGGCTATTTTTGAATTTCTCCCGTTACGGTTACCCCTTACAACACCATTTTCTGACCGTGTTTATTTGAAAGGCTGCTAATTACTACTAATTAAAAGAGAAAGTTCTTGGTGCCAGCAATAGAGACCTTGAAATTTCAGTAAGAGCCATCACCTCAAGTCTTGTTATTTTTCAAATCCGCAAACTTTGACTACAAGTTGGTTTCAGCGGAAAAAAATAATATTAATTGCATTCAGTCACGTTGACCAACTAAACTCTCTATCATCGTTGTCATGTTCCACACAAGTCATCTAATAACCCCACACTATTCTTGAACAAGAAATTCTGCAAATTCCTTTAGTAAAGTACTGAGGTAGATGCACAGAAACCAATGAAAGCCATAAATATTCATTTCATCTTATCTTCCATATTTTGTGTTTTGACTCTTTCTAGTGCTGCAGATACCATACCTACTGATCAACCTTTAACAGATGGAAAAACCATCATTTCATCAGGTGGGAAGTTTGAGTTGGGATTTTTCTCCCTTGGTACTGGTACATCCAGGAAACGGTACCTTGGAATATCGTTCAACAACATACAGACAGTGGTATGGGTTGCTAATAGAGACAATCCCCTCAATGATACAGATGGTATGCTAAATTTTACAAGACAAGGAAATCTTACTCTTCTGAACGGTTCTGGTCGTGTCATTTGGTCCTCTAGTCCCATCAGAAGTGTACAAAATCCAATAGCTCAGCTTCTTGATTCAGGCAATCTTGTCGTTAGGGATGCAACTGAGAATTACTTGTGGCAGAGTTTTGACTATCCCGGTGACACAGCTTTACCTGGAGTTAAGGTTGGGATCGATCTTAAGACTGGTTTTCGTCGTTCCCTCTGGTCATGGAAGAGCAGAACTGACCCCTCTATGGGTGAGTTTAGTTTCATATTCGATCCTCAAGGATTTCCACAGCCATTTCTCATGAACGGTACGGTCGAACGCTTCAGGGGAGGAGCATGGAATGGTCAAAGCTTTGCTAATTCACCATCCCTGCTACCAAGTCCTGCTTATAAATATATATTTGGATTCGATCCTGAGAAAGTATACTTCACGTATGAGCTCACAGACAGCTCTATCATTGCCAGGGTAGTGATGCAACTGAATGGGTTTCTAGAGTTTTCAATATGGAATAATCAAACTCAGAATTGGGATGGCTTTGGTAGCGCACCGGCAGACAACTGTGACATTTACGGTCAGTGTCACACATATGGTTTGTGCAACAGCGGCAATTCTCCAATCTGCAGATGTTTGGATGAATTTGAACCCAAAGATCCAACAGATTGGGCAAGGGGAAATTGGTCAGGAGGCTGTGTTAGAAAGGTACCATTGAATTGCCAAAAGAAAGTTAAATTCTTGAAGTATTCAGGCATCAAGTTGCCAGACACTCGTTTTTCCTGGTATGGTCAAGGAGTTACTCTTAATGCATGCAAGGAATTGTGCCTGAGAAACTGCTCGTGTGTAGCCTATGCAAATCTAGACATAACAGGGACAAACGAAAGCTGCTTGCTTTGGTTTGATGAGCTGATGGACATCAGAGAGTTTGGTGCTAGTGGGCAAGATATCTATATAAAGTTGGATTCTTCTGAGATAGGTACATGTCCGTATTTTTACTTTTATTTAAGGCTGCTTAAGCCCGGAAGCTCAAAAAAGGTTAAAATATCATGATATAGCCAGTTTTTACACTGGTCAATGAAAAATAGCTACTATTTTGCTGTAACAGGGACCGGTCCAGTATAATATACGGGAGTTCTGGTGCATTTGTGTACGAACTCGAGCATATTATGCTGGACCGGTATACTTTGCTAACTCCTGTAAAATTTGCGGGAGTTCCAGCATAATTATGCTTGAACTCCCGTAAAATTTGCGGGAGTTCCAGCATAGTTATCCTGGAACTCCCGTCAAATTTACGGGAGTTCAAGCATACTTATGCTGGAACTCCCGTAAAATTTTCGGACATATTTTTTCGGATTTTGAACAGTGTTTTCGCTCAGATTTAAAGTGGCTAAATTTTGATGACTTTTGAAACTTGGCTATTTTTCAACGACCAGTGGTAAATCTGGCTATTTTTGAATTTCTAGCCAAAAAAGCTTACGCAAGGCGCTTCGCCTCGCTTTAGTTGCACTTTAATATAGGCATGGCATCAAGGCGTGCTCCTTATAACCCATGACTTCTATCATGAATCGAGCAGTACGAAACAACACATATAATCGGGAAAACGTATGTTAGTTGTCAAGAATAACATTATGAATGAGTTTTTAAATTTGTTCTTGAATTACATTTATAATTTTACTTTTTCCCTCCATTGCACCTTTTATTACAAAAACACACACTTCAATTATGCTTAAAGCCCCAGTAGACTTGGAGTGTTTTTTAGAGCTTTTCGCCTTTGAGCAAGTTGAGATTTTCCTACATTATTTTTGTTAAGTATGTTGACTTTTTGGCAAAATGGTTAGTCCCACATCGGTGGGTTAACCTTTGGTTTGGGAATTTTTCCCTATAAAAGAAGGTCTAATGTTTAGGATTTAAATACACCTCTCATTTGCCTTCTCATTTGTTTAAGGCATTTGTATCTTCTCTCTTTAGTATTATTTCACTTGTATTTGGAGTAGAATAAAATATTGGTTGTGTCCGAGGAGTAGGCAAAATTAGCCGAACTTCGTAAATTTTGGTGTTCCTTTTATTATTGCTTTATTATCTTATTTATTATTTGGTGGCTGCCATAATTTTTGATATAGTAGCTGTGACTCATTCACACTATATACATTTGGCTTCCGCAACAATTGGTATCAGAGCTAAGGTACTGTCTAAGTATGCTCTGTGGTTGCAGCACAGTCTGATCTTCCACATAAGAAAGGATTTATCTTGGTAACTGAGTCAAGGTTCTGTCTGAGACTCTGAGTATGCTTTATGGTTGCAGCGTAGTCTGATCTTCCACACCAGAAAGGAAATAATCTTGATTTGTGTCATCAGCTATTAAATAATATTTGTGTCAAAGATGGGAGACAATAAACAAGAAGAATCTACATCAAGTGTCAACAATACGTCATCATTGGCATCTTCGCTTATGACAAGAATTGTGTCAAATGCGAAATTTGCGGTAGAAATTTTTGACGAGTCCGGACATTTTGGGATGTAGCAAGGCGAAATTCTAGATGTCCTTTTCCAACAAGGGCTTGATCTTGCTATTGAAGAAAAGAGACCAGATGCTATTGGAGAAGAAGATTGGAGAATTATCAACCGTGTTGCTTGCGGTATCATTTGATCCTACCTTGCTAGAGAGCAGATATATCCATACACAAAGAAAACTTCTGCTAGTAAATTATGGAAAGCACTGGAGGATAAATTTTTGAAGAAAAACAGTCAAAATAAATTGTACATGAAGAAGAGACTGTTTCACTTCACCTATGTTCCTGGTACCACGATGAATGAACATATCACCAGTTTCAATAAGTTGGTCACAGATTTGCAAAATATGGATACAACTTATGATGATGGTGACTTGGCCTTGATGTTGTTGGCATCACTTCTTGATGAGTACGAGCACCTTGATACTACTCTACTCCATGGAAATGACGAAGTTTCTCTCAGAGAAGTTTGTTCGGCTTTGTATAGCTATGAACAAAGAAAGCGAGAAAAACAGATGGGCGGAGAAGGAGAAGCACTATTTGTGAGGGGTCGTCCTCAAAATCAAACGAGGACAAAGAAGGGGAGATCCAAGTCAAGATCTAGACTCAGCAAAGATGAATGTGCTTTTTATCGAGAAAAGGGGCACTGGAAGAAGGACTGTCCGAAGTTGAAGAATAAGGCCAAACATAACAATGGAAAGGCCGTTATGGATTCAAATGTAGCTGATTGTGATAATTCAAACTTCACATTAGTTACAACAGATCCATCAACATCATCAGACATATGGTTGATGGACTCAGCTTGTAGCTATCATATGTGTCCCAACAGGGACTGGTTCGTGAAATTTCAAGAAGGAGAATATGGAGTCATCCACACAGCAGACAACAACCCTCTTACCTCATATGACATTAGTTCAATACGTTTAAGGAACCATGATGGAATGATCAGAACATTAAAAGATGTTCGATATGTACGGGATTTGAAGAAGAATCTCATCTCTGTGGGAGCACTAGAATCAAAAGGGTTCAAAATCGTTGCAGAAAATGGAGTGATGAGAGTATGCTCTGGTGCACTAGTGGTAATGAAGGCCAATCGGAAGAACAATAACATGTAACGTTATCTCGGTAGTACAGTTATTGGGACAACGACAGTAACATCCAGTGACGAAAAAGAGGCAGAAGCAACCAGGCTATGACACATGCGCTTGGGATATGCTGGAGGAAAATCCTTGAAAACTCTATCAGATCAAGGATTGTT
>MU761026.1:0-19371 GCA_026770625.1 Nicotiana glauca | reverse complement strand
ACAGAGGCAGAGTACATGGCTATTACAGAGGCTGTGAAGGAGGCAATTTGGCTTCAAGGATTGCTAAAGGAGCTTGGTGTTGAACAAAAGGGTATCACAATTTTTTGTGATAGTCAAAGTGCTATTTAATTAGCGAAGAACCAAAGTTTATCATGCAAGGACGAAGCACATTGATGTTCGGTATCATTTTGTACGAGAAATCATAGAAGAAGGTGGAGTCACGGTGAAGAAAATTTATACTACAGAGAATCCTGCTGATATGATGACAAAGGTGGTG
This sequence comes from Nicotiana glauca, assembly GCA_026770625.1. NCBI lineage: Eukaryota > Viridiplantae > Streptophyta > Magnoliopsida > Solanales > Solanaceae > Nicotiana > Nicotiana glauca. The sequence goes on along the minus strand of MU761026.1, from coordinate 19,094 downwards.
ACTGCGATCAAGTGTCAACATTGTTTTGATTTGATCAACATTATTGAACACTAAAGATTGAAGATGATGACACAACTAAAATTTGTTACCGATAGAAAATTAAAGATGTAAAATTTTGCCAAGGTGGAGATTTGTTGACTTTTTGGCAAAATGGTTAGTCCCACATCGGTGGGTTAACCTTTGGTTTGGGAATTTTTCCCTATAAAAGAAGGCCTAATGTTTAGGATTTAAATACAACTCTCATTTGCCTTCTCATTTGTTTAAGGCATTTGTATATTCTCTCTTTAATATTATTTCACTTGTATTTGGAGTGGAATAAAATATTGGTTGTGTCCGAGGAGTAGGCAAAATTAGCCGAACCTCGTAAATTCTGGTGTTTCTTTTATTATTGCTTTATTGTCTTATTTATTATTTGGTGGCTGCCATAATTTTTGTTATAGTAGCTGTGACTCATTCACACTATATACATTTGGCTTCCGCAACAAAGTATCCCATATTTGAGGAGGAAATGTGTTGTTATCTCCTTATTTGATATTGGGCATTCATCACCTCAGGGCCAGCTTTTGGTTTGAGTTAGACTCGAGGCCCATTTATTAACAAATTGAAAAAAGTAAAACAAAGACGCTTTCCTACATTATTTGGAAAAAAAGGGTTCCTACTAATGAAACTTGGATGAATTTATATTAATCATCAGGAAACTCTAGTAGAGAGAAATTAAAGATCCTGAGAATCAGCTTGCCGTTGGCAGCATTAAGTCTTCTCTCAGCACTATGCTTGATCTTGTACATAAGGCGAAAGAAGAAGAAGGAGGAGGAAAAGGAGGATCGGAATCAACAACGTTTTAGCGAAGGTAAACCAGATGTTTGCTGATTTGAAATTTGGAGCTCTGATTGGTAAATCTCAGAATTTTCCTTTTTGCATGAAATTAAGTCCTTAAATTGACAGGAAGAGGAACGAGAAGCTCTGAAATGTTCAGAACTAATGAAAGCAAAGATGACGATCTAGATTTACCATTGTTTAATTTTGCAACTATCTTGGAAGCTACCAGTAACTTTTCGCTGAACAACAAGCTTGGAGAGGGTGGTTTTGGACCAGTTTACAAGGTAAGAATGTTAACTGCAGCTCTTTCTTTTTTCTCCAAACTAGCTTCTTAACAACTTCAAGATATTCCACTTCAGACCAAAGGCGAAGCTAGAAATTTACCCAAGAATATTCAAATTTGAAAAAAGTGAAAACAAAATTCGGACAAAGGGTGTTCAATATATATTATATACCTTTAAAACGTAATATTTTAACTATATACCCGGTACAATTTTTGGACGAACTCTTATACTCGCTGTTGCTTCGCCACTGCTTAAAACAAGCTACCCAAAGAAGGCGTCAAGCTCTAGTTTACTATTTTTCAGTAAAAATTTCTACAGAGACACTTTCACCTAATTGTGTGAGGATACCTAGGGGATACTGAAAGATGGACAAGAAATTGCAGTCAAAAGACTTTCAAGATACTCAGCGCAAGGAAATGATGAGTTCATGAATGAGGTTATCTTCATAGCTAAACTCCAGCATCGGAATCTAGTGAAGCTTCTTGGTTGTTGTATTCAAGCAGAAGAGAAAATGTTGATTTATGAGTACATGCCTAATAAAAGCTTGGATTGGTTCCTTTTTGGTTGGTGCTTACTTCTCTGAAATCCAACTCATTGCTTTTCAATCATCGGTTGTCTTTGATTAACTTTTTTCTGTGATTTAGAAGTATAATAAGATCTGGATTTCTGCAGATAGAGATCGGAGCTCACTGCTTGATTGGACTAAGTGCATCCATATTATTAATGGAATTGCACGAGGACTTCTCTATCTTCATCAAGACTCAAGACTGCGGATAATCCACAGAGATCTTAAACCTAGCAATGTTTTGCTAGATATTGATATGAACCCAAAGATATCCGACTTTGGCATGGCAAGAAGTTTTGGAGGAAATGAGACTGGAGCCATGACAACTAGAGTGGTTGGGACATAGTAAGAATCTCTAAACCGATGAGCTACTTGCACTCCACAGAAATATTACTTATTCTCTTTGTTTTAACATCGTCCTACAGTGGTTACATGTCTCCGGAGTATGCAGAAGAAGGAATATTTTCAGTGAAATCAGATGTATTTAGCTTTGGAGTTCTGGTACTGGAGATTTTAAGCGGGAAGAGAAATAGAGGGTTCTTCCATCCCGACCATCACCATAATCTTCTAGGACATGTAGGAATTCTTTTTGTTGATCTTTTATGGAGCAAAAATCATGTTAGTAAAACATATTTCATCTAACTGCATGACATCAAATGTTCAGGTGTGGATCCTATTCAATGAAGGAAGGGTTTTGGAACTAATAAATGCACATCTAAGGGAGTCAAGAAACCTGTCTGAAGTGCAAAGATCATTCCATGTAGGTCTATTGTGTGTGCAGCAATGTCCAGATGATAGGCCTAGCATGTCATCAGTTGTGTTGATGTTGTCTAGTGATGTTCCGTTGCCCTCGCCTAAACACCCAGGTTTTTTTACTAGCAGAAGTCGATTCGCTGAAACTGACAGTTCATCTAGCAAGCTAGGTGAATGTTCTGGAAATGAAATAAGCATGACACTGTTGGATGCTAGATAGGAGATATATTTTCAAATCCTCATTGTTTGCTTCTAAAGGCTTTATTTATTTAACTTCTTACTCCACATATCTCAGCTTCCAGTTTTTCGACCAAATAGCTTTACTTCAACAAAATCTTTTCATGGCGCCCAATAGCAATGTGTCCTGTGTCGTTTTTAGTACTGCTCCGATTGGACGTTGTTTAAAGGAATTGATCAAATGTTAAAAAGTTCTTTTTCAGTCTATTCTTGACGCAGAAAAATATCTATATATTTTGCTTTCCCATAGAGCTGCCTGATTACTAAAATGCGCGCATCAGATTATTTCTAATCCTAAGCCTTCTATGATTTGCCTCATGAAAAAAGAAGATCATATCTGGGAGACTGGGACTAAAAAAACCAGAGCGTGGAATGTGGAGAACTGCACGTAAAAGACTAGGAAATTAGTTCTGTCTTGCTCTTTTGAAAAAATATGGATAGAACTAACAACTTGATGGTGAAAAGGCTCCAAAGCCGGTCAATGTGATCCAACTCCCCGTCTTTGAAAATTTCTAAGTTCAACAAGGTTCCAAAACTCTAACCCTCTTCTGAATTTAGTTCAACAATTATAATCAATTCAGTTAGGAGATTACTTTCTTCTTCTTCTTAACAGCCTAAACATAACTGGAAATAGAGAGGTTTAACATTGAATTAGCTCTAGCATATGTGACATAATACTGGTACTAATGCTTTCACTATGCAATGGTTGAACAAATTATTCTATTCTTTTTTAAGTAATAGACGATTATGCAAGTAAACAAGAGTAATTCTAGAGGAGTTGATCGTCATGCCTGATTTCAGTGGAAGACTTTTTTTATTTTACTAGAAATATCTTTCTCAGTTTCTCCAATAACAGTTATCAAACAATGTGATTTCCTTCTTAGAATCATACTCTGTCCATATACCTTTTCACGTCTCAGTGGTAACTACCTCAAACATTCATTGTTCATGGTAGAACAAAGGTTGCAATGCATTAACATTATTGTTCTTCTGCCAGTAAATTTCAATATTCACCACATAGGTGTGATTAAGCCAATCTCACAAATGACCGACCATTCATAGTAGATTTGGTAATAAGAAGTATAATCGCCAGTTCTATGGAGAAAGTGTTAAGTCAAAATTCAAGTTTCTATGATGACAAATTTACTTACCTTGTTTTGCAAAAATCTGGAATCAACAAAACGAAAGAAAACTAATGAGAAGCTGTCCAACGATGGGTTGCTGCATGATTTCATGGAGAAGAAATAGGAACCAAATCTATCATATCCTTTCAGCCGCAATTGAAGGAAATCAAGACTACAAATCGGGAGCTATTTCTAGCAAATATTTTGTATCCTCAATTAGCTCTATCAAGGCTCAAATCACTCCAATGTAAGATCGTGACAAGGAAAGTCATGAACAAATCCAGCCCTTCCCAAGAGCAGGATTCGAGAGGCACCCCTTGGGTCAAATCCCTTTGAAGATCCCTTGGCTCTAAATCAGTCTAGGCTCAACGGCTCTCAACTCTCCTATAAGAAGTCTGTTAAGTTCAATTGGAAAATTTGCGCAACTACAAACACTATTTTTTAAATCTCTCTACTTCTTAGCCTAAACATTGTATTCATCAGTTTATCAGTGTCACAAAAGATAGGAAGAGTTAGAACGCAAAAAAGAGTTGTGTCACCATTCAAGATATACTGTTGCTATACTTCGTTGATGGTGAACGATTTAAAACCATACTTGTTGTAATAAATTTCAAGATCTAAGGGAACCCTTGTGACCCAAGAGAAACTCAATGTAAGTACCACACTGGTACCGAACCAGTATAAAAATTGTTGTGTGTGTGAGTTATTCTATTTACTACTATTTTTCATTCTGCACGAAATCTAGTCAACTAAAATCATCATTAGTCAACTAATTTTTAAATAGACCATAATTCACCCCCCTTCTTGTACTTACAATTGGTAGACGCTCACAATCTTTGCTTAACAGCTAGTGAGGAAAAGATCATGGAATCAAATACGTTGTCGGTGGATTATTTCAAGAAGGAATCTCTCAAGTTCGACCACCATACTTCAACAGACAACACTTCTCTCATTGAAAAGTGCGTATGGAAATATACACCATGTCATTTGACATCAAAGTCTGGCGGGTGTTCAAAAAGGAAAATCTTCTGATTCCCCTAAAGAAAAATGAGAATGGTTAAGTAATTGTATCCACTGATCCACTTGATTTGGATTACTACAGCAATGAGCAAGTTGCTATCATAACTTTGAATGCTAAAGCAAAACTTATTATGTATAATGCTATTAGTGGTGAAGAGTATAAAAAGATCTCAAGCTGTGAAACTGCTAAGGAAATGTGGGACAAATTGGAAGTCACATATGAAGGAACTAACAAGGTAAAAGAAACGAGGATAAATCTTTTGGTTCGTGAGTATGAGTTATTTCAAAAGAAGGACGGAGAATCTGCTGAAGAAATATTCTCCAAGTTCAGCAAAATTCTTGGAGATCTCCAGATCTTGTGTTAAAACAATAAAAAGGAGAGAACAAGTCAAAAAAATTCTTAGAAGTCTACCTACGATTTGGCAGTCAAAGGTCATTGCTCTTGAATATCATGATCTTGACAAAATGTACTATGATGAACTTAGAGGTGACTTAATAGCCTTTGAAAAAACTCACTTGGGTAGAATATGTCCTCTGATCATGAAGAAATTGCAAATATGTACTTCATTTCCATAGAAGATGATAGCAATGAGGAATCAGGAGAGCGTGGATTCTCGGGAAACAAAGGAGTGGATGAAGAAGAAGACTCAGGTCAACTTGATCTCATGGCAGACGAGGCAACTAGTGAGGTATGTCCCCCTACTTGCGCTAATTGTTATGAACTTCAAGAATTTGTTGATATTGCTCTTGCAGATATTGAAAGAATTCTAAATGAACTCAGAAAGATCCAAAGAGGAAAGAAAGATTGGGCCTTGAAGCTAGAAGTTTGAGAAATTGAGCGTGATAGAAGAAGTTAATGAACTTCAACTTCAATTGAATGGATTGCAAAAATGTACTAGTCATTGTTCAGTCAAATCAAATCAGACTATTCATCACAAACAGAAGAAGTCTCACACATTTTTTCTTTGTGGTAAAAATGGCCATAGTACTAACCAATGCAGGAACAGAATCAAAGCAGAAAAGACTCTAAAAATTCTAATAGTCCATCTTGTTTTTATTCTGGTAAAATGGGTCACACCTCAAATCGTTGCAGGTTCAAGGACAACAAGAGATGGATTTGGCAACCCAAATCTTCAAATCAAACTAACACTCAGTATTCTAACCATTCAAGACCCAAGCATGCTTGGGTACCTAAAAATAAGTAATTTTATTTTGTAGGAACACCGCAAGAAGAATCGAAAAGGAAAATAGTATCTTGACAGTGCGTGTTCCAGACATATGATTGGTGATAAATAATTGTTCAAGACAGTCACCAAACTAGATGGAGGAATAGTTACCTTTGGAGATAAATCCAAAGGAAATGTAATTTGTATTGAAAAAGTTCCTCTGAGCTCAATATATGATGTAGATGAATTCTACCTGGTTGATGAACTGAGCTACAATTTTCTCAGCATTATTCAACTATGTTACAATAATTACGAGGTTCATTTTAAGAAACATGGTTAGTTTATAGAAGATAAATCAGGTAAAGTCATTCTTTCAGGTAACAGATGTAGACATATGATTTTTGACCCTCCCCAAGATTTTTTATATTTTAGCATGTCAATATTTAATTTAGGCCTAACAACGTTATTTTAATTAATTTTTACTATTTTACTTTATTTTATTACAAGAAAACGAAAAATTGCAAAATAGGTTCATTAATATTTTGTAATCATTTTTAATCTTAAAAAAACACAAAAACAGTATCTTATCTTTATTTTATATAATCTTAAAAACACAAAAAATAGTTTTATGTTTTATAGTTTAGTTCAATTAATTAAAATTAGTTTTATATTTTTATATTATAATCATACATAATTTTAGAAGGTAGAATTAGTTTTTAGGTTGGTTTATCCCGTTTTTATAAATCTTGTAGTCCATTTTTTTTAGTCTTTGGCCCAATTTCTTAGCCCATAATCCCTAGGCCCATACCTCTAACCTAAATGCAAATACACAAAAGAGGACGCCGGACTGAAAAAAAAAAAAAAGCTGCGCACAGCACTGACCCTACCCCCTTGATTTTCATCTCCTTTACACCACACCCACTCATTCCATTCTTCTTGAGTAACAACAAACAACCCACCGCAGCCATTGGAACTTCAACGAAGAAGACAGTGAATTGAACTTAGGAGAGCATTTCATGGCTGCTTCATCTTCCTCTTCTTGAACCAGAGAATAAAACCCTAGAACACAACAAGAGTTCAGCCGCACACCCATGGCTGCTTCGTTTTCTTCTTGAACCAGAGAACATGGAACCAAACCAAGACCCAGTGAACACACACACACTCACTATCGCCATCGCGTTCGCTCACATCTGCTGCTAATTCGAAGTAGATAAAAATCTAGCATAAGCATTGCACATTAAATTCCTAGAGTTTTTCGGTGCCGTCGATTATTGCTGTTAGCGTTTGAGCTTCTATTTCCATCGAGGTCCGTTCGTTGGTGAGTTTGGTTTCGACGTGAATGATTCGCAGCTGTATGATTTGTTTAACCAGGTTGTTCTATACTTATTTGAATTCTTAAAGCATTGAGTTTGCATTTCTTATAAATTTTGTTATGTCGGTTTCTTATTCATTTTAATTTGCACTTCTTATAAGTGCTATTATGTCGTTTCTATTCTTTCCTCGAGTCTTCATTATTTAGAAGTTGCACCAAGATATATCAAAATCATACTTCGGAATAATTTTGAGATACTTATGTGATTTGCAATTATGTGAATTTATGAAGATTCATACTATATACTTATTGCAATATGAAAACTATACTTATGAAGTAACCTACTGTATTTTATATTGGTGTCGTTGGTGATTTTTAGAAGATTTATATTTAATTTAGAAGTATATATATTGTCAAGCTATTTTGGAATAGTACAGTAAATAGATGTTTGGTTTTGGTTTGTTCTCAAAGGAAATTGACTGATTTCAAATAGTCATTTTGTGGCCTTATATTTAGAAATTGATTAGTTTTATAAAAATTAGACCCACGGGTATGAAGTTTGAAAGGTCTTAGTGTATTTTGTTGATCTTCTGAAGGATAAGTTTTATTCCATTGCTAAATCGTATATGGTAGTACTTAGTTCTGAGTGTTGGTGATAATTGTGAAGATATGTTAAGGAGATGGCACATTGGTATTTTGTGGAATTCGATTGTGTTAGATTGTTATAGTTGAATACAAATCATTGCTTTAAAGAAATCGAGGCATGCCATTTAGTAAATTTCACGGCCCTCGCAAAGTTGAAAACACGAAATTGCTTTAGGCGCGTTAGTTTAATAATATTACCTTCCTAAACTCGGGTGCACATTTATGTGACCCAAATCCAGATCTCAACAATGTTAAAATATGTCGAAGACTGTGGATGCATTTATGTGACGTGGTTCAAGATGTGTTTTAACAGCATTACAATATTCCTAAAAATGGCTAAAAGCGGTTAAAGTTAAAATTTCCACATAGATTCATAATTGTTTAAAATCAGATAATTAAGCCGAATATAACAGTTGAGCGACCGTGCTAGAACCACGGAACTTGAAAATACCTAACACCTTCTCCCGGGTTAACAAAATTACTTACCCGAATTTCTGATTCGCGGACTGTTAAATAGAGTCAATCTTTTCCTCGATTCAGGATTCTAAACCGGTGACTTGGGACACCATAAATCTCCCAAGTGGCGACTCTGAATTCTTTAAATAAATTCCATTTCGATTGTCACTTCAAGTTGGAAATAACTCGCTTTAATATACCCCTTTACGGGGGTGTAGTGAAAAAGTAGGTGTGACAGCTCTGGCGACTCTGCTGGGGACAAGAACCCAGAATCTCTGGTTCATGGTTCAGAATTCGAGCTTGGAATAATTGTTGTGTTTGGATTTCTTTATTATCTGATTTTATTACATGTTTGGGCATAATGTGCTAAATGTTGCTTTTTACCGCTTTGATATTATCTGAACTGTATATAAACTGCTACGNTTGGTTATCGGTACACCCCCCCCCCCCAGCTCGAGTTGTCTGCTCGGGTATGCCAGATCTAGAACAAATAAACCCAGGTTTTAAACCTAGAATAACTAAACCTCATGCCGTATCCCTAGTAGGAACGCTTATCTGCATCATGTGCATTTGACTTAGGGGACTCAACAAAAGGGTTGGGTCCATCTAGGACATGTGTACCCAAAATAACAGACCATCTTGATGCATCCTATGTGCTACAAGTTGCATTTATCCAAGGGTAAAAGGGTTATTTGGCGGACCAATGATAGTTGAGGGCAAATGAAAAATGAAAAAAACAAGGAAAAAAAGAAGAAAAACAAGAGGAAAAAAAAAGAAAAAAGAAAAGAAAAAGAGAGGGTGAAGTGTGAAGATAAAGCGAGCGGGTCCCAATTATGTTTTCTATGAGATTTTTGCTAAGGAAAAAGAAAAAAGAGCTTGAAAAATTCAAAAAGATTTTGCACTTTTGCATCATTTTTCAAAAAATCAAAAAATCAAAAAAAAAAAAAAAGAGAATCCAAAAAGATTTTGCACTTTTGCATCATTTTTCAAAAAAACAAAAAAAAAAAAAAGAGAATCCAAAAAGATTTTGCATGTTTCATCATTTTGCAAGAAAAACCAAAAAATATATTTTTTTCTAAATTAGTTGTTTTTTTTCTCAACCGTATCCAATCTGCCCGAACTACGCATACCTGATTCTCGTTTTCGGGACGTAATACGTAGGCAATCCACATAGGGTCCGGTCTTCCTAGTAAATCTTAGGTTCTTGGCTTTGCGGAGTCTTAGCCAAATTTTGCATTCTAGCCACCTTTTGGCCAAATAAGCCATTTTTCAAAAATAGCCTCAGCCATGTCTTGCATGTATCCAGTAGGGAATGTTATTGTCTCACATAGTGTTAGTTTAAGTTTTCTCATACATGTGTGGATTTACTTACCGGAGTTGGAGCATGACAGAGCCTAGGACATCTAGTCGGGATCGCTCATTCAGAAGTGGATTAAAAGAAGATTTTCTTTTCTTTTTGTGTTTTGAATCTGTTTTTTTTATTTTATGTCGTCTTTTACCTTTTAGTTTTTAATAAGTAATGTCAAGTTTTATTATTATTATTGTACTTTCTATTTTGCATTTGAAAAGGTGTAATAAATCAAAAATCCAAAAAAAAATAAAGAGAAAAGAATTGCATTTTGTATTTTCGTTAGGAATTTTCTTTAGAATACTAATTGTAGAAATAAAAAAAAAAATATATTTTTGAGGTGGTTTTTCCTTTAGGAAACTAATATCTAGGACATAAAATGAATTGTTTTATGTTTCCTTTAGTATATTAGGACCAAAATTCAAAATAAACTAATTTTCTTTTAGTACTTCTTTAAAAGCTTTTTTTGAGGTGGTAATTCCAAAATTCAAAAAGATTTTTTTTGAGGTATTTCTTTGGGAAATTAGTGAGAAATGAAAAATTCTTTTATTTTCATTAGAACTTTAAGATATTGTACATAAAAAATAAAAATACTTTATTTTTTGTTTATCATTAGAATTTCTTCCTTAGACAATCAAAATTGAAATCCAAAAAATATTTTATTTTATTTTTTTCATGGCTTGTTTCGAAATATTGCATCAGGATATCAAATGAAAATTTAAAATATATTTCTGTGGTTTATTCTTTAGATTTATTTCTTAAAAAAATAAAACAAAAAGGAAAAAAGAATCAAAAAATATTTTTCTCTTCTAGGATTTTTTTCCTTAATAGAGTATTTATTTTAAAATGAAAAAAAACCATGTCTGTTAAGCTTGAGTTTAGAATAGGTCATATATATTAAGTCTAGAAAATTCAAAAAAAAAGAATTTTGCATCTTTTATTTCTCTTTTCTCATCAGAATAGTCATTAAGGTAAAAAGAAAAAAAGAGAACGATAGTTTGTTTGCTTTATTCTCTATCTTCCAGAACTACGCAAAGATCTTATTCATGCGGGGTCATGATACGTAGGCAACCTACATAGGGTTCGATCGAATTATTTTTTTAAAAAAAAAAGAAAAAAGGGAAAAATGAAAAAAAGGGAAAAAGAGAGGTAGAATTGAAGGATGTGAGAAATGAGAAGGAAGAAAAAGAGCGATAATCAGAAAGAAAATGGGCGAGCTAAGAAGTGTCAGGAAAGAAAAGAAAAGAGAGGTTGAAATGAACAAATTGGGATGATGCCAACTGATCTTTGTTCCCTCGAAGTCATTTTAGAAGGGATAGCTATGGCTAGGTGCATTGCAGCGAGATTATCTTATATTAAATGCCCTAACGCTAACGTAATGGCTTCATTTTGTTATGCTCATAGCAGAAGGGTGGTTGGTTTGTGGCTTTAAAGTGGTAACTCCTTTCTATAACATAAAGTCAAAAGACAATGGCAGACAACAAAAAAACTGGGTTGGTTGATACCGAGGCCCGAAATCAATTGGTTGAACACGACAATGGGTTAATTGAAGAGGTAAAAATGTTGAGACAACACATGACGGACATGTATCAGGCCTGGATGACTGGGAAGGCACCATCCCCGCTACCACCCAGCTTCCTAGATGCTACCCTTATCCAAGCTCTGTACACAATGCCAGATGATCCTCCATACTCTCCAGATCCGCCCGCTTATCTCCAAGCTCATGATGCCCAAAATTACCCCTCAGAGGTTGCCCACAAGGTTCCCTACTCATACAAATAGAGCTCTCGAGATGAGCTTCATGTTGAAAATAAAAAGTTCACAGGAAGAGAAGGGCGAGATGGGATACTCCGGAGGTTGAAAGGCATAAATGAGTCCTTAAATAACAAGCAAGGAATGGGAGACCAGGGTAGCATGTCTTACAAAGAGTTGTGTGTGTCCCCTGACGCTCGCCTGCCTGCGGGGTTCAAAGTGCCAAAATTTAACTTGTATGATAGGTGTGGAGATCCGATAGCCCACCTGAGGGTCTATTGCAATAAAATGAGAATTGTTGGAGAGAAAGATGACTTGATAATGGTATATTTCAGTGAGAGCCTGACTGGGGTGGCTTTGGACTGGCATACTCGTCAAGATGTTGGTAGGTGGCATACATTGGGTGACCTGGCTCTAGATTTTGTGCAACGTTTTCAATACAAATCAAGTGTTACCCTAGATCGCTCCTCCCTATCTAAAATGGAAAAGGAGTTGGAAAAAAGCTTTAGGGAGTTTGGGCTCAGATAGAGGGAGCAAGCTACTCGAGTTAGTTCCCCGATTGGTGAAGAAGAAATCGTTGAGCTTTTCCTATAAGCCCAGGGACCTACCTACTTCAGTCATTTGATCCCGGCCTTGAGAAAGCCTTTCAATGATGTGTTAAAAATGGGGGAGCTAGTAGAAGAAGGATTCAAGTCAGGTAAAATCGTGAGTTGTTCGAAAGACATTCAGAACATCCCAGTAAGCTTGGGTAAAATGAAGAGAAATCGAAAAGATGATCCAATGGGCTTTCCTGATCAACACTTTCAGCCTCGACATCGTCCCCGTAGATATCCTTGTGTACCAGATGATCCTCCCTAATGATACTTCTCTCTACAGAACTCCCAAAAATCGTACATCATTTTCCCCGTACCCAGCTCCATAGAATGCCTATCCACCCCCACGAGCATACCGAAAACCTCATGGATCAGGTTTTCGGCCCAATCAAGCGTTTAAGAACAAGAGGCTACTGAAAAAATAAAAGGCTTTCACACCTATTGGAGAATCATATGCTAGTTTGTTCCAAAGGTTGAAGCAATTGGACATGTTGTAGCCGATTCAAATAAAAATGCCAAACCCTCTGTCAAAGACGTTTGATTTTTCTCAAAGGTGCGCATATTGCTCAGATGCCCCGGGGCATGACATAGAGAAGTGTTGGAATCTGAAGAAAGCAATTTAGAAGCTTATTGATGCAGGTGACATTGTCGTGCAAAATCCGGATGCAGCAAACACTAGCCAAAGTCCATCACCTGTCCATAGTGAGACGCATATGGTAGGCATGATTTATTTTGAAAAGGAATGTGATAATTCTTCTGGGAGCCTCGGAGGTCCAACAGCTACCAAGCTTTCAGCACTATCAGAGGTTGATCTTAAGAACGAGCCGGCAAAAGGAACCCAAAAGTAGTTTGCTAAGAACAACGTGATGAAGACTTGTAAAGGTTCTAGTATTGTTGATGAAGAATATAGTGGCTAAGATACCATGCTTGGTAATTGGAAAGACGCTCCATTTCTTGGTCAGCTGGAGTGGAGTTTTGGTGGTTTATTTTATTGTTATTTCTATTGTCTGGATTATTTCAGGGTTGTAATCCGGATATTGTCTTGTGACTCAAACCCTTCTATCCTTTCATTTTGCCTTATTTGTCTAGTCGTAGTAGCTCATTTAATGTTGTCTAGGTTTGTTCCGGGATTGTACCCCAGTTTGTTTTGCTGTTCTTGTTGTTCGAACCACTTTACCGTCTGCCTAATTCAATTTCCTGTTTTCTGTTATATCTAGTCATTTTCTTTTGTTTAGTTCTCTCCTCTTTTTATAGTTCTTTTCATGTTGATTCTAGTGACATGACATACATCCGTAATTATCAACCTGAGCTCAAAAGTTAGATTAGTCATGAGGCATTGAAACAATTTGGAAGATGATAGGGGCGTTTGAGGGAAATAAGTACAGATTTGGACACTTTGAGATCATTCGAAGCCCGAACCATGTGAAACTGGGGCAGATAGAACACAGAGAAACCCTATTGAAATGCATCATACCTTATCAGGTTGAAGCTAAAGGCAAGTTTGCCCAATTGTCAGGGGCCCTTCATGGTAAGGAAAGTGAGAGTATTGTCCAATGGTGCTTTGTATTCAACAAATATAGAGGGAAAATATGCGGATATGGTTATCAAGTCTAGTACAATCAAGATGTTACAAATGTTTTCCTTGGTTTGTTTAATTGTGTTGTTTGTACTTGGCATGTTTTGAAGATTGGAATGACGGAGGCATTTTGTTCTGCTATCTAAACACTTTTATCCTTTGTTACCCCATTTAAGCCTTATTTATTTCCTTTCATACCACTCTTTTGGAATCAGGAGCAAAGATCAGGAACGCAAGCGTGAAAAATAAGTAAAGGAAAAAGAGAAGAGAATGAAAAGAGAGAGAAGAAAAAGAAGAAGAGAAGGAAAAAGAAAAATAGAAGAAAAGAAAAAGAAAAAGGAAAAAAACAACAAAACAACAAAACAACAAAACAGCAAAAAAAAGAAAAAGAAAAGGTAAAAACAAAAGAAGAGAAAGACGAAGAAAAAGAAAAGAAAAATCACAACAACAAAGTAACTCCTATGACATGAACTACGTTCGACCTGATTCCTTTTAAGGATACGTAGGCAGCCTCATAGTTCGGTCCCATCAAAATAAAAATCCAAAAGCACCCAAGCAAAGAAACTGAGGCAGAAGTTGTGGTTGTTGTAAGAAATCTGATTTCGAAAGTTGTAATTTTGAACCCATTTCAATTGTTTTGAGCCTTTGATAGCCTTTCTTTCTAACCCTATCCAAAAGCCCACATTACGGTCCAAAGAAAAACCTTCTGGTCAGTATTCGAGAGATGCCAAGTCGAGTAAGTAGAGGTGATTCATGTCAGGGGAAACACTTCGGTCCAAGCAGAAAAGATAATGAAAATGAGAGAGTCAAATTGGTGAAAACAGAGCACTGTAAGGCGACGGGAGCTGGTAGAAATAAAAAATGAGAGAGTCTTATTGGTGAAAACCCTCATGGGCACCTTGAGGAGACTGTAAGTTGAGAGAAAGAACAAAATGAGAGAGACTTGATGGTGAAAACCCTTCGGGCACTACAAGTCGAATAAGGATTGTGAATCAGATTGGATAAGCAGAGCATTAAAGACCAGTTTCACGGTAAAAAGGTACGATAAGAGCTGAACATCAGATTTGCTTAACAAAATAGGCCACAGGTGCATGTCATGGTCATTAGAGTTGGTATCCACATCTGATAGGTTTCTACTTTGTAGCTTTCTTGTTAGGAGTCATCTCTTTCCATTGTCCTCTACTTTGTTCCTTTTGTCTTGTTTACTTCCTCTTCCTAAGTCTGTTTGGTCAGAACAAGTGAGAAATGACTTCAAAATTTGCCACCAGCTTTCCAATTGCATAAAACGGGACTTGGTAAACACATCAAAGCATCATCAGTCAGGAAACAACAGACAGTACACTGAGTTGGCAACAATCAACATGCTTTGGGATCCTTGTGAAATACAAAGGTTTGGTACATATCAATTCATGGATAATGCAACGGATGGAGGGTGATGGGTGAATGGATCAAAGGTATTTTCTGCGATAAGATTGACAAAAAGGGTGGTAAACTAGTGACAAGCAAGATCTTCCAAGAAAAAATCAAAGTTATCATGGCTAGCGAGGGGGCAACAGACCTCAAGGCCAGGGCCGGTAGTTTAAGTTAAGAAGGAACATCATATGCACTGAGTGGGTGGCATTTGACGTGCTTTGAGATTCATGTGAAACACAAAGGTTGGTAAATGTCAGTTCAGGAGTAATGCAACAGATAGAAAGTATTGGGTTTGAATGAAAAAGAGGTATTTTCTATGTTAAGAGTGACAAAGGAAATGGATAGTCAAGGAGTAAACAAGATCTTCGAATGAAAATCAGTTATCATGACAAATGAAGGAGCAACAGACCTCAAGGATGAGGCCAGTGGTTAAGTTAAGAAAGAACAGCCTATACACGGAGTGGCAGCAATGGACATGCTTTGGGATTCATGTGAGACACAAAGGTCGGGGAGTTGCTAGTTCATGCAATGCAACAAATAGAGGAGATTGGGTCTAAATAGAGAAAAGGAATTCTATGTGATGAGGACGACAGAGAAAGGGGTTGGTCCATAAACAAGCAAGGTCTTTGGGTGGAAATCAGTTATCATGGGAAGTGAAGGAGCAATCTCCCTCAAAGTTCAAGCAAACCAACCACCACATTTAAACTGACAAGATTTTTCTTTGATTGAAATAGGGGCAGAAGTTTTGTTTGTTTCGGAGAAACCCACCGCAAAGAAAGGCAGGCACCAGACAAGTTTGATAGTAGGTTCTCAGGACCCTCATGGAAAATGGGACCTAATTCAAATTTCAAAACAATCATGAATAGCATAATTTAGCATAAATATACCCCAAAGGAATATAAGTTGTCTTCAAAGTTTGCATGTTTAAGATAGGATTGAATTAAGAGTTGTCAGGACCGTCTTGAATAATGGGACATAGTTTTAAGATTTCCTTTAGATAACAAGATTTAGCATAGGTACTATTGTAGGGTATTATAATTCACCCGTAAAATTGGCACTCTTAAGATAAGACTTGAATTTTGATTTTCAGGACCCTCCTGGATAATGGGACGTAGTTTTAAGGTCTGCTTAGATAACAAGATATAGTGGAAGTCGTACCTTTATTAGATATAACTTAGGTTAAAACTGTATTTTGACTAGAAGTTGTCAGGAATACATTTCAAGTTTTAGCAGTCAGGAGCCCGCCTGAAGAACAGAGGAATACATTTCAAGTTTTAGCAGTCAGGAGCCCGCCTGAAGAACAGAGGAATACATTTCAAGTCAGCAGTCAGGAGCCCACCTGAAGAACAGAGGAATACATTTCAAGTTTTACCAGTCAGGAGCCGGCCTGAAGAACAGAGGAAGTACAATTCAAGTTTTAGTTTTCAAATTTTTATTAATGTCTTGTTATATGATGCCCAGCCACCAAAATGGGTAAGAGATTTTCTTTGTTGTATTTCTTTTGTTGAAGTCAGGAGCCCGCCTGAAGAACAGAGGAATACATTCAAGTTTAGCAGTCAGGAGCCCGCTTGAAGAACAGAGGAATACATTTCAAGTTTTAGTAGTCAAGAGCCCGCCTGAAGAACAAATGAATACATTTCAAGTCAACAACCAGGAGCCCGCCTGAAGTACAGAGGAATACATTTCAAGTTTTAGTAGTGAGGAGCCCGCCTGAAGAGCAGATGGAGTACAATTCAAGTTTTAGCTTTTAAGTTTTTATTAATGTCTGGTAATATTATGCCTAGCCACCAAACTGGGGAAAGAGATTTTCTTTGTTGTATCCATTTTGTTGAAGTCAGGAGCCCTCTTGAAGAATAGAGGAATACATTTCAAGTCAGCAGTCAGGAGCCCGCCTGAAGAACAGAAGAATACATTCAAGTTTTAGCAGTCAGGAGCCCGCCTGAAGAATAGAGGAAAACATTTCAAGTCAGTAGTCAGGAGCCCGACTGGAGAGCATGGAATACATTCAAGTCAGTAGTTAAGAGCCTTCCTGGAGAGCAGGGAATACCTTCACGTCAGCAGTCAGGAGCCCGCCTGGAGAGCATGGGAATACATTCAAGTTCAGCAGTCAGGCATCACCTGGAGAAAGGAAAAACATCTCAACGTGTAGTTGGCAGTCAGGCGTCCACCTGAAGAAAGGGAAAATATCTCAGATTACAACTCAAGTCAGCAACAAAAGAAACTCGCTGCAAAAATACGAGTCAACAATCCGAGGTGATCAACAAAAGTTAGTCACAATAAAGAAAAAAGGGAGAAGGGCAAGAAGTTAATCCAAATGCAGAAGTTGATGGAAGATGTGAGCTGCTTAAGACATGACTGAAGTCACAAGCATGGTGTGGTGTACGGGTTTGGTCCGAAAAGCTGAGGATGAATGAATTAGCACCTGCAACTAGCAAGCATCAAGGTTCAAATCTAAAGTTTGCATGAAGAACCATTCAAGACTCGAGATCAAGCTTCAGAAGACTTATAAATAGGAATCTTGTAACTCATAGTTGACATGCTTAGTTAGTCTTTTCATTTCTTTTGATTTGGATGTAAAAACAGGACCGCGGATCGGAACCTCGGTGGAACGGCACCTCGACTAGCTCTCCACCTCGGCATACTCCATCATTGCACTCATTTCTGAACTACATGTGGCCTGATTCCTTTATAGCCAAGGATATGTAGCCACTCATATACCAGGGCACGGTCACATTCCCCTTTTCTCTTAGTCTTGGTCTCTTTAAATAAGGGTCGGGTCAAAATACCTATCTAGTCATTCTTTGTCCGAAAACGCTTTGCGTTTCCAATCAAAGAGGGGCAACTGTAGACATGTGATTTTTAACCCTCCCCAAGATTTTTTATATTTTAGCATGTAAATATTTAATTTAGGCCTAATAGAGTTATTTTAACTAATTTTTACTATTTTACTTTATTTTATTACAAGAAAATGAAAAATTTAAAAATAACTTTAATATTTTGTAGTCATTTTTAATCTTTAAAAAAACACAAAAATAGTATCTTATCTTTATTTTTATATAATCTTGAAAACACAAAAAATAGTTTTATATTTTATAGTTTAGTTCAATTAATTAAAATTAGTTTTATATTTTTATATTATAATCATACATAATTTTAGAAGGAGCAATTAGTTTTTAGGTTGGTTTATCCCGTTTTTATAAATCTTGTAGTCTATTTTTTTTAGTCTTTGGCCCAATTTCTTAGCCCATAATCCCTACGCCCATACCTCTAACCTAATCCCTACCCCTATATAATAGTACCTACACCCTAAATGCACACAAACAAAAGAGGACACCTGGACTGGAAAAAAAAGAAAAAGCTGCGCACAACACTGACCCTACCCCCTTGATTTTCATCTCCTTTCCACCACCTCTACTCATTGTATTCTTCTTTAGTAACAACCAACAACCCACGCAGCCATTCGAACTTCAACGAATAAGACTGTAAAGCCCCGGAAAATTTTAGCTAAGTAATTTAAGATTTCGAGGTGCCAAGGTAAGCTAATTATTTTATTTTGTGTGAAAATGAGGATTAATGATATAATGGATATCAATTAGATATTGTAATAAGTGTATAAGTCTTATTATAAGTGAATTGAGGTCTAAGGAGAGGCCTAAATCTAAGCCAAGTTGGAAAATTTCATATTAGACTAAAGTTGTAAATGAGTGCGCACAAGACGACATTTGGACGATCATATCTCTTGTTATATAAGGAGTTGTGTGATTCGCAACCTATCAAATGAAAGGACTTTGAGTCTATTTTCTAACTCTTCAAACCGTTCATCATTTGGACTTTCCTACAAGAAGTTATGACCAAATTACCAAAGGCTGGCGTAGGACTGCGCGGATGCGAAGCATCCACATAGCATCCCAAAAGAGGGACTGGCAGTGAAGTGCTACCATAGCATCCGGGTCAGTATCCGAGCTCCTGAGAGGAGTGAAGTGGGGATGCGAAGCATCCGCATAGCATCCGATATTTGGGCCTTTAAAACA
>MU761025.1:60181-88897 GCA_026770625.1 Nicotiana glauca | reverse complement strand
AGAAATTTATGTATTTAATTATAATATATTTGTATTTTTAGTTAAATATTAGTTATATATTTTCCTGCCTATACTAAGTGTAGAGGCATGCATAATTAAGACTGTTTCCTATTATAAGGTCACTAATTAGCAGTCGACTGAAGTATAACAATAGATTATGAAACTAAAATCCTTAAAAAGGTGCGAATACTAGTAAATACGATATTCTTGTTTAAATTGAGTAAATTGTTAGATTATTGAATTATGGGATGTATGTCCGTAGGAATCGCGTAGCTAATAATTTCAGCTTCACTAGTTCTCATATTTAAAATAAGGTAGTTCGCAATTTCATTTTTTTTATTGGTAAAAATTTAGATTTTGAATTTGAAAGTGTTGGAATAGAAGTAACTTGAGGTTTGTAATATTTGAATCTTATTAGTAACAAAGATCCGCAAATAATAGGCAAATATAATAGGTCAATAATTCCATAGAATCAGCAAACTTGACACTTTTAGTGTATGATTCAATGTAACAAGGCTAAGAACATTAATCTAGCAATAGGGTTTAATTTTTTGAGATTTAGTAAACTTTCTAATAAGTTTAGTAATTATGATTAAATCTAATTTCAAGTGATTGTGAATAAATAATTCCAATAGTTTTTTTTATACATAACAATGTGAGTTTTAATCTTGATCTAATTAATTTATTTTGAATATTAGTTGTCGAATTTCACATTTTTATTTATAAATTTCGAAATTTATTCTTTATTTAGCAAAAAATTCCTTTCCATTAATATTTGTCTTAATTTAGCAATTAGTGTGTTACATTTTTATTTTTTATTTTTAGCTCGTAATTAATTATGATTTTTCTTTCTTTATTCTAGAGACGAATTTAAATAGAAATGTAGTCACTTTAGGATATCCTTAATATAAAGGAGGCGCGCCTCGCCACAGTAAATTACAAACCGCGGGGCCCTCATAAATGTATACATTAAAATACTTAGCTTTCGGGACGGGTTGTTTAAAGAATTTCACGGCCTTCCCCAAAAATAATAACGCGTTAGTAACTTTAAGCGCGTATTTAATAATCTTATCTCTCTAAACTCAGGTGCATTCAGATGGCTCCGTATGAGGCGTTGTATGGTAGGCGATGTCGGTCTCCAATCGGATGGTTTGAGCCGAGAGAGGCCCGGTTATTGGGTACAGACTTAGTTCAGGAGGCCTTAGATAAGTTCAAGATCATTCAGGAGAGGCTTCGTTCAGCTCAGTCTAGGCAGAAGAGTTATGCAGACCGTAAGGTCCGAGACGTAGCTTTCATGGTTGGTGAGCGAGTATTGCTCCGGGTGTCGCCTATGAAGGGCATGATGAGGTTCGGAAAGAAGGGCAAGCTCAGCCCTAGGTACATTGGTCCGTTTGAGATTCTTGATCGAGTAGGAGAGGTGGCTTATAGACTTGCATTGCCACCTAGCTTATCAGCTGTGCATCCAATTTTTTATGTGTCTATGATTCGGAGGTATCACGGCGATCCTACCCATGTGTAAGACTTCAGCACTGTCCAGTTGGACAAGGACTTATCTTATGTGGAGGAGCCGGTAGCTATTCTAGATCGACAGGTTCGTCAGTTGAGATCTAGGAGTGTTCCCTCTGTTCGTGTTCAGTGGAGAGGTCAGCCCCCTGAGGCCTCGACCTGGGAGTCCGAGTCTGATATGCGGAGCCGTTATCCATATTTGTTCCCCGACTCAGGTACTTCTTTCTTTCGCCTGTTCGAGGACAAACGATTGTTTTAGAGGTGGAGGATGTGACGACCCAAAGGGTCATCACCTGTTTCCTCATTCGTTCCATGCTTCCGAAGCCTTGAAAACCTCATTTTTACTTGTCTCGATTTGCGTGCGCAGTCCGAGCGCGTAGCCGGAAAGCTTTTATATTGAAATATGTGAATTCTGTGAAATATTTGAAGAATTTTGATATTAATATGATTAAAGTTGACTTTGGTCAACATTTTGGGTTAACGGACCCGGACCCGAGATTGGACGGTCCCGGAAGGTCTGTAGAAAAATATGGGACTCGACATGTGCCCGGAGTCGAATTCCGAGGAAAGAATTTTTCTATTAAATTGTTTTTCTAAAATTATTAAGGAAAATGAAAATGGAAATTTATTTAAAGACTATGGTATCAGACTCGTATTTTGGTTCTGACGCCCGGTATAAGTCTTAAATATATGTTAAGCGCTTTCTGTGAAGTTTGGTCGAAATCGGACGTCGTTTGACGTATTTCAAACTATAAGTTCCAAGTTTGAAAGTTTATGAAGTTTAGAAGAAAATCATGAGTTTTGAGGCTTGATTCTATGTATATGATGTTATTTTGGCAATTTGATCGCGCGAGTAAGTCCGTATGATATTTTTGAGGTTGTGTAAATGTTTGTTTTGGAGCCCCGAGGGCGCGGGTGAGTTTTGGATAGGCATCGGATTGCATTTCTCATTTTTGTAAAATCTGGTATAAGGCTTCTGCAATTTCCGCAAATGCGAAGCCAGAGTTCGCAAATGCGAATGCCAGCTATCGCAAATGCGAAGGCTGGTTCGCAAATGCAAAACTAGACCAGGTAGGCCAAGGTTCGCAAATGCGAGCATTCCTTCGCAATTGCGAAGTCTGGGAAATATGGGCACTGTCGCAAATGCGGAGCCCGTGATCGCAAAGGCGACTGTAGGCCATCGCAAATTCGATGCCTCTTTCGCAAATGCAAAACCTGCCCTCCAGACCCAAGTTCGCAAATGCAAACTAAAATGTCACAATTCCCAGCCCGGTTTCGTTCGCAATTCCCATATCCGCAGCCCATCAAATTTTATACTTAGTCGAAATTTCATCACTTTTCCCAATTCTTTCAAAACCGAAACACCATAGGCGATTTTTCAAGAGCAAACTTCCTTCCAAATCACTTGTAAGTTAATTTTTACTCGATTCTTTCAATCTTTAACATCATTAAACATGTTTTCCACTTGAAATCAAGGATTTCCATGGGTGAAATTGGGATTTTGGGTAGAACCTAGGTTTTCCATAAATTGGGGAGTTGGACCTTGATTTGAGGTCCGTTTTCAAAACAAATTACATATTTGAATTCGTGGGGGAATGGATAACCGGGTTTTGGTTCGAACCTCGGGTTTCGACCACGTGGGCCTGGGGGCATTTTTTGGAAATTTTGGGAAAAACTTGGGAAAATCATTTTTATGCATTCAAAATGATTCATATAGTGTTTATTAAAGTAATTGAGCAATTTGTGATTAGATTCGAGCGTATTGGAGGTGGAACAACGAGGTAAAGCGATAATTGAGGATTAAGTGGATTTCAAGGCAATTGAGGTACGTGTTTGGTTTAACCCTAACTTGAGGGAATAGGAGTTGAGTCTTGTTGCTAATTGCTATGTGATCGAGTACGATGTATAGGCATGGTGACGAGTATGTATACATTGGTGTGTAGCATGACCGTGAGTCCTTATAATGTGATTATCATGACTTGGTTGTGAACTCCGTGATTATTGGAGGATTTCTATATGTTGTGAATAACATGTGATCGGTGATATGATTACTTGATTCTTTGGAATGTTGGCTCAAAATAGTAGAGTGGGTTATAAGATAAGAAAAGTAAAAAAGAGAAAGCGTTGTTGATTATTCCCTTGCCGGGACGTTTGGTTGAACTTGTTGGATTCTTTGCCTTCCCGAGATTTTGTCAAATATTTTCTTATTTTTATGTCCCTTAATTGTGACTATTGTTTGGGAAGTCAGACTGTTAAATGACATTGAGGATCGGGTTGCGCGCCGCAACAATGATATTGAGGATCGGGTTGCACGCCGCAACAATGATATATGAGGGTCGGGTTGCGCACCGCAATAGTGATACCTGATAAATGGTTTGGGTCGGGTTGCACGCCGCAACAGTGGTTGTATTTCCACGGCTTTCAAGTTCATTCTTGAACAAATAACAACACAAACAAAATGCCGCATCTCCTTTTATGCTATACTCGAACCATCGAGAATATGGTCCCTTAAACCATGTGGGACTAAATTGACGCATTTTACTCCCAATCTTAGTTTTAGGAAAGGCATGACCAATCGGTTGACAAGGCCCTTTGTTTATATAATATCTCCTCACTTCATCTCGAATATTAGGACCATAATCCGAAATTGGCTTTCTTTCTTTGGGATCTGCTTCAAAAGATTTCAAATTAAGCACTTTATCCACATTTGAAACCAGAGAAGGATTTATATCCCTTTGAACTTCCGGAGCGATTTGTGAACTCTTGGGTGACCAACTACCACTAGAACTTGGTTCACCATTTTTCGGCTTGGTGAGAAATTTATCCATTTTAATCTTATGGATTATTCCTACAAAATAAAACGAAGAATTATTATCATAGATATACAAAATAGTATATGTAGTTCCTCGAAGTTGAGATTAATGTCAATAAGACAATAACTGTAATTTATCCTAAAAGAGGTTCACTGGGCATGACTACTTTCCCCACCTAAAGTAAAGAAAGGAACTTTAATTTTTCTTTTTAGATGGTCACTTGTTCATTTAATAGGCTATTAGAATTTTATTTTCTCCTCTGTCAAATTACACAAAGCATATGGAAGATGACATTAGCTTCTCAGTTTCTCAGAGGAAGTATCACAATATAGTTTTTTCCTATGGATTTCAATCTTTGACTCAGCCAAGCATTTTTCCAAACACAATATGTGCACAAATTCTATAAACTATCAAAATTAAAGACCTTAAAGGTTAAAGCCCTAGCTCTCCCAAATTTTCACTAGAAATAGCAACAACTTCTCATTTCAGAAATAATCAATCAGAATCACCATCAAGGCATCAACAAGAAAAAATCTCGGGAAGAGATTCAAACATTGAGCACTGAGTGTTTGAGCAGAACGGGGAATAGCAAGAGGAGAAGAATGCTGCAGCGAGTGAATTAAAATACAGAGCAAGGAAAGAGAGTAGTTACATACCTGAGAATTTTAAAGGAACATGGAGAAGAAATTGTTGATTTCTTGTCTTCTTGAAGAATCCAATTCCAGGCTTCCAGCCGATAGAGAGAGAGTTGAGAGGGAGAGACGGTGTATTTTATTTTTAGGGATTTGATTGTATATACCCAAATTCCCCCTAAAAGAGTTCGGCCATGTTTTAGCCAATAGGAACTTAAAAAAAATTAATAAAAGTGTAACTGACAGGGATTGAACTATTGACCTGAGGGACGACACAGTCACACGAGGGCACCAACTTACCAACGCACCAAGGTAGTCATTTGAGCATGGGTGGTCACAAAATATTTATATAGAGAAATTTTAAAATCGGTACTGTTTATACATAGGCTAGGGAGGGGAGCATGGGTGCATGTATCCCACCCCCCTCCACATAAATCCGCCTCTGATTAGAAGAGTGTTAGTTTGATGTAAGAGTTGAGTATTCATCATGCGTTGACATCTTAGATTCATGTAGCAGTATTCATATAAATTATATTTGAAAATTGATATAAAATTGGGTCTTTATCATGCATAGAAACTTTACATAATATTCGAGGTAAAGCTACTGGTGCAAATCTCTTTTATATGAGGATTTGGTGTATTTATATGTGCTTTGATCTGGTTATTTGGAGAAGCGTGCTTATTGTCTTCCTCTTTAATTGTGCACCTTATTATTGATATTTGATATTCTTTGGTTATATCTTGGTTATTTTTCTATTATTATATATGCTTTTGAGCTGCGAAGGTTAAAGTAAAATTAGTATCTTTCGAGTAAGCCTCATCACTACTTTGTTGGGTTTAATCTTGTTCTTTACCGAGTACATAGGGATGGTTTTACTCATACTACACTTCTGTACCTTGAGTGAAAATTTAGAGTTGATCTGTTGTGGAAGCCGAAAGCTAGAATTGAAGATGTACCAGTGCAAGCTATCATTTTGTTCTTTGTAGTTTAGGACTTGTATTTTTGTTTATGTAAATTCCAAACAGATGATTTATTTTATCCACACCAACAATGTGCTAATAATTTATACTATCAGTTTCTGGGGATAATTATATTAATTTTTCACTATTATTTTATTATTTATCTAATGATCTTTAGTTCAAGACGTGTTATATCTTGGTTGGCTTACCTAGCGGGTTGGTTTAGGTGACATCACAACTTGGTGGGATTTTAATTGTGAAAAAGTTAGTATTATATCTCTAGGTTCATAGATTCTACGAGTCATGAGCAAATGTCGTGTAGTGTCTTATGGATCAGTATGAAGACGCTATACTTATCTTCGAGAGGCTATAGGACATCCAGAAAACTTCTCTTTATTTCTGTCCTTATCATGCGACTTTGTTTCAGCTTGAATACTAAGCCTTCAGTTTCTTTCTATTCGTTCGTATGCTATTTTAAGGACTGGATATTTAGGCATCGATGGCTTGTGATGATGTCGCATATATGGTATGAGATGTTTTTCCACATTATGGTGGTAGGCCAATCTAAAGGACTTGTGGCCAAGTATGGACCACAACTTTTGCTCTCAAGCTTAGTTAAGTGAGCCTGTGATTTTGGACTCTTCTGTCCGGTAATATACCTAGAAATTGGAATGATGGCATGGTGAGCGATAAGGTAGCTACGTTTTCACTGTTGGTTGCTCTGGAATTGAGTAGGTGCTTCTACAGCCTTGAAATAAAATGGAGAAGATGTTTCCAAATTTAAGTGGTAAGAGTGTGGTGTATATCTAAGGACTACACTTAGAGGATTTGGATGTGATGAGAAGGATTGTGGGTAAGGGAATATGGGCACTTGCTAATCATATTGGTGCAGTGTGGCTTAAGGTATGGATGTATTGATGAAGTTATTCATTAGTGGAATGAAACATATTCTTATAGCTTGTAGATGAGTGTAGAATAAAAAAGGATCAATTGATTTCATACAAGCTGTAACGATGGTACTGTCACAGAAAAAGGTTGCATTCGGCGAAAAAGGTAGGTTACCACCTGTGAGAAGGTTTGAGGTGTGAGCGCGTAATTTTTGCCTCTCGTGAATTACTCCTACAAAATTCCCAAAATTAGGATTTTTCTTTTAATTATTTGGTTTTACGAATTATTGCATAATTTTCGTGTTTGTTTGTATTTTTGTGTGCATGTTTAATTTTTTTTAATTCATAAAAAATATCAAAATATGTTGCATTTGCATTTAGGATCCATTTTGTATTTTTAGGCTAATTAGTTAATTAATGTTACAAAAATAAAAGAAAATAACAAAAATAGTTCATTTTGCATTTTAACTTTTTAATTTTTGAATTTTTTATAGTTTTCTTTTAATTTAGGACTTAGTTAATTTTGGAGAAGCAATTAGTCTATTAATTTAGTTTTGAAATTTAGTCAGATTTTACTTTTTAATTTGTAATTAATAAAATCTGAAAATGAAAAAGAAAAAAAAGAAGAAAAGAAGAGAAAAAGAGCTTTTAATAAAAAGGCATTTTTTGGGCCAAAAACCCACAAATACCCAGTCAAAACACCCAAAACCCGGCCCAAGATTCCTAAAAGAAACCGGTCCAGCATTCCCCATAACCAAATGACCCCGTTTGGTTAATCTTTGATCTCAACCGTTCATCTCATGTAAATCCAACGGGTGGGAACTAATTTTCCTTTAATATAAAAATGTCCAAACGTCCCCCCCCCCATCCCCAAACCATCTCTCACATAACCCCAAACACCCCTCAGAACCCAACATAGCGCCGCCTTGGACCACCGTCCGCTGCCCGTCGGAAATCGCCTACGGCGTCTGCCGGCGGCCAAATACGCCCAAATTTAAACCAAGTCATCTCCTCATTCCCCTCTTTCCATGTATCCAACCACTTTCCCTCGAATCCGGCTAGAACTCCTCAAATTTCAGAAACCCTAGCGCTGCCACGATGTTCTCTGGTGGCGGCACCACCCCAAAATGACCCCAAAATTATGGCCCGAGCCCCTCTTCCCAAATCCCAGATCAATTCCCTTCGAATGTGGCCCGAGCTTCTCGAATATGGAATCAAAGAAAAACCCTAGAATCCCAAAAAATCCAAATCGTCGAGGAGTTGAAGATTTGAGGTCGAAATTGGCTTCAGTTATGTGTTTTCGTTTGAGAACACACAATTGAGGCCCATTTCGGCCAGAATCGAAGGTCCGCATTGTGAATTCAAAATTTTTTTCGGGCCAATCTTTAGGTGTCTCTATTTACTTTAGGTTGCTAATTTCTAATGCCTTTTCTTTTTACTTCTCTTCTTCTTCTATATCTTTCTTTTTTAGATTTTTGTTTTGTTTTTATCTATTTATTTTCATCCCTTCAAATGTCCATCTCTGCGTGCGTTAGTTAGTATCCTATTTAGTTTTTAGTTGGTTTAATTTTCAGAAAAAAATTCATTGCAAATTCAAAAGTGTTTTGTTCAATTGTTTGTGTGCTTTAGTTTTTCTGTAATTATTTCTTCATGCATGATTCGTTTTATATTGTTTCTTTAATCAGTAACATTAGTCCATTAATTTAGTTCACTAATTCAGTTCTGGTTAATAAGCTAAGTAGTCTAGGATTTAAATTGCTAAAAATGGTTACATTTTGTTTAGTATTTTCAGAATCTTAATGGAGCTAATGGGTTGTTTGAGTCTTGGAACTTTTATGACCCATTTAGGAAAAGAAGGGTCAGCCCAATTGGTTAAAGGCCCAGGTCTGATTTGCCTTGGGTTAATTTGACCCAGGTTGGTAGAATGAGTTGTAGATGTATATTTAGCATGCACTTCTGGGATTTTTTGTTAAAAAATGCATAGCTGAACTTCATATTGTAATAGTTGAACTCTCGTTGCTATTGAAATATGGATATCATTAGGGACTAGTCTGTGGGCTGTATGGTAGTGTTGTATTGATTTTCAAGTAATTAATGATGCTTACTGCTGTGTTTGGCCACATGAGCAAAAGCAGGAATTGTTCTTATGTTTGTCTCATTTGGAAATACTAGCCTTGAATCTCGGGTCTGATTTGGTCCTGTTTGGTTGGTAGGTCATCTCTTCATGCATTGGTTTGAAATTAGTAGTGGTTCATGTTAAGTAAAAAAATTGAACAGGATGGCATTTGGTCAACACATTCATTGTTTGTATGGGAAAGCATGTTGGGTCTTGGTTATCCGCCAATGAGTTTATCAAACCATTTCTCAATTGAATTTTGATTTTTCTTGGTGTGGGGATGTTCTCTTAGATTGCTATGTGACAGAAATTGCTGAGTTTGTTTAATTAGTTGAAGATCAAAAATAATTTGATTAGTTTGATTCCTTGTTTTCCTATAATTTTCAACTGATTGGCTTTATTTGATCGAGCAAATATTTGGGATTCATATAACTGGGCCTAACGTTGGCCCAATTGAGGAAGCTCATGACAGACCTGCCAGTTTGTCACATGCTTTTGGATGTTTTCGTCCATTTAGAAGTGGGCTCCTCCCAGGCCCAAGTCTTAAAAGGCATTTATAAATAGAGTTGTGCACTTCATGGACTTGAGCTTGTTTAATTTTGTTAAATCCATCCTTCGTCCTTGCTAGGGCATTTTTGTTGGAACAACTCTCGTTTAATAGCTTAGTCATTTGACGCGGGACCTGTTAGCTACCAAGTAGATTCGATTTTCAGTAATTACCACTGCTTCAACACCTTTCCATCAACTAGTTTTCTTAAAATGAATTGGGAGGTGAGCTATATTAGATAAGACATAGTTTATGGCCCTCCCAAAATTTAGTTCAAGTTCCTTTTAAAATCGGAATTGAGGTGCACCGTGCCAAATAAAATTTCAAATGCGTGGCCCTCATTTAATTACTTCTTTTAAAATCCTTAGAACTCGAGGTGCGCCATTTAGAAAATTCTCCATGGCCCTCGCAAAGTTAAAGACGTGTAGTTTCTTTAGGTGTGCTATTTAAATAATTTACCTTCCTAAATTCGGGTGCGCATTTTATGTGAACCAACTCCAATTTCACAACGTTAAATAAAATATGTCTCGGACTGCGAGTGTATTTCATGTGGCGTGGTCTAAAGGCGCGTTTTAAATAACGTTGAAATCTTCTTAGAAATGATTAAAAGCGGTCAATAAGTTTAAAATACACCATAGGCTGAAACATATACTAAAATCAGATAATAGTTTAAGCGACCGTGCTAGAACCACAGAATCTAGGGGTGCCTAACACCTTCCCCGGGTTAACAGAATTCCTTATTCAGAATTTCTGGTTTGCAGACTTCACAAGGAAAGTCGAATCTTCCTCGATTTGGGATTTAAAATAAACCGGTGACTTGGGACACCAGAAAACAAACCATCCCAAGTGGCGACGCGGAATAAAATTGAATAAATAATTCCATTTCAAATAATATCACTTAAATTAGAAAAACTCCCTTATGTATTATCCTTCGGGGTGGTGTGTAAAATAGGAGGTGTGACAGCCCTGGCGACTCTGCTGGGGATCCAAACCCAGAACCTCAGTTCAGGGTTTAAGAATTCGAGCTTAGAATAACTGTTATGATTGGCTTTATTTATTATCTGATTTTCCTACATGTTTAAGCCTAATGTGCTAAATGATTTTACCGCTTTGATATTTTGTGAATTGTATATAAACTACTACGAAACCCTTCCTCTCTCCGAGTCTTCTAAATCATGGAGAAGGGTGCACTTCATGTGATTTCTCTTCTATCTAGAGTCTTATCCCATTTTAGAACGAGGTTCGGACAAGTTGTAAAGCCGGTGAAGCTTCTGTATTCCCGGTATGCTGCCCCCCATCGGCTCGAGTTGTCCGCTCGGGTAAGCCAGGTCTAGAATAATAAATTCAAGTTTTTAAACCTAGTATAACAAAGCCTCATGCCGGATCCCTAGTAGGAAAGTTTATTTGCATCGCGTGCATTTGACCTAGGGGACTCAACACAGGGGTTGGGTCCGTCTAGGATAGGTGTACCCAATTTAAAAGACCATCCTGATGCATCTTACGTGCTACTTGCATATCTGTCTGTTCAGGCTTGCATGTTGACTGGCTTCTAGAATAGAGGAAAAAAATGAAAAAAAATGAGAAAAAGTGAGAGGTAGATATTTAGAAAATTCTGAAACTCTGCCGAAATTCTGGAAAAAAAAAAAAGAAAAAAAAAGTCATTTCAAAATGAGCCAAAATTTTCAAGTGTCATGTTTCCCTTGTTATGTCAAACAGACCGAACTACGCGAGTCTAATTCTCACCGGATGTGAGATACGTAGGCAAACCTCATCGGTTCTGACCGCAATTTTCCAAAAAAAATCCAAAAATATTTTACTTTAGTTCCTTCTTTAAAAATCTTTCCTTAGAAAATTCAGAAAAAGTAGTTTTTAAAAGAAAAATGGTTTCCTTCTTTCTAATGTTTTTCATACAAAAAAAGAAAAAATCAATAAAAATCAAAATCCAAAATACGGATGTTCTTCATTTTGAAGTATTTTTCTAAAAAAAAATCAGAAAAAATTAGAAACAAAAATCCAAAAAAAATACTCCTTAGATGTCTTTCTTTCATAAATGTCAATAAAAAAAAATTTGAAAAAAAAATTGAAGTCCAAAAGAATATTTTTGCTTTTCTTTAGAAGTACATTTGTAAATAAACAAAAACTCAGAAATCCAAAATATTTTTCTTAAAAAGTCCCTTTTTCGAAAATTAAGAGGCAATATCCAAAATCCAAGAATATTTTCTTTCTTCTTTAGAAAAAGAGAAAACAAATAAAAATTAAAAAAAAAAAAACTTCCTTTTAGCTCCAATCAAAAGAAAAGGAAATTTTAGAAGTATTTCTTTCAAAAATAAAAGAAAAATCAAAATAAAAAATTTTAAGAAAAATTCCCTTTCTTCTTTTAAAGTATTTTTTTAGAAAATTCCAGAAGGAAAAAAAATCAAAAAAATAAAAAATCAAAAACAAAAAATAATGTTCTCCTTTTGCCTTAAAGATTTCATGTTCTAGTTTAATAAAAATAAAAATAAAAATTTAGTTTATTTACTCTATTCTAGATCTTTCCGAACTACGGAAGATATTATTTATGCGGGGTCATGATACGTAGGCAATCCCCATCAGATTTGATCATAGCTATAAAATAAAACTGAGTGAAAAAATAAACTGAAAAAAAAAGAGAAAAAGAAAATTGAGTGGAAAAAAAAGAAAAAGAAATAGAGAGAAAATTGAAAAAGAAAAGAAAAAGAGTAAAAAAAAAAGAAAAAAGGGAGCAACAAGAAAAAAGGGAGCAACAAGAAAAAAGAGTGACAAACAAAAGAGAAAAAGAGAGCGCCAAAAATAAAAGAGCGTCAAAAACAAGATGAAAAATCAAGAGTGATTAAAGTGAGGCAGAGATAAAAGAAAAGAGGTGCAGATTGAAAAAGAAGAGAGGGTTAATTAAGGCCGGGATGAAATATGCAACTGTGCAAACACATGGTAGAAGCGTTTAATTGTTAGGTACATTGCATCCCGACGTGCGATTTCCTATATGTTAAATGTCTCAAAACTAACAATGTTGTTTGTGTGAGCAAATTAGCCAGGTTTTGTTCAGGTGGCTGGTTTTGTTGGTATGCGGTGATGAATGCGCAACCTTGCTAGCAGCCACAATATTATACACAAAATCGAGCTCCACCTCCTACAAATGCCCGTCCTTACCAAGGTCCATATAATCCCCAATCAAATGTTCCCCAGCACAATCCTCGCCCAAGAGAGCGTTTTAAAAGGAATCAGTTCACATCTATTGGCGAATCACACTCGGATTTGTTACAAAAGCTAGTCAGGCAAGATCTATTGTAGCCAGTGGACCCAAACCGGCCGAACCATGAGTCCCCCTCGTACCGAGCTGATGCTATATGTGAATACCACTCTGGAGCAGAGGGACACAATACAGAGGATTGTTGGACCTTCAAAAGGGCAGTTGAAGATTTGATTGAAGCTGAAAGAATTGTTCTTCGGGATGAAGAAACTCCAAATGTGATGAACGATCTGTTGCCTGCCCACAACATCGGGCCAATAGTCGGAATGATTTGTGAAGCTGAGGTATTTGATCCGGCACTGAAGGTCGTTACAGCTATTGCCGAAACTGAAGAAAAGCCAAAAGTCGATCGCCAAGCCTGAAAGTTTCCCATCAGACGGGAGTCTCGGTAGTCAGTCTTGCTATCCTTTCTACAGTCAGATTATCTTGAGGGTGTGATCCGGATATTATACTCTATTGTCTTACTTTCTGATGTAAACCCTTCTCTGTTCAAAAATTGAAAGAAAAAAAATTCAAAAATCAAATGAAACTAATACTTCATTGTCCAGGAATGTCTCTTTTCTTAATCTTGTTGTTTTTCTTATTCTCTTTTTAGTTCTGTTAAATGCAGATTTCAATAACATGACATGCTTGCAGACTTCATGCCCAGATCCTAAGACTCTGTCAGACTTCAAAATAATGAGTTAAGAGCCAGAATGCAAAGAAGATAAAGAACAT
This sequence comes from Nicotiana glauca, assembly GCA_026770625.1. Classification (NCBI taxonomy): domain Eukaryota; kingdom Viridiplantae; phylum Streptophyta; class Magnoliopsida; order Solanales; family Solanaceae; genus Nicotiana; species Nicotiana glauca. Next base: position 75,451 of record MU761025.1, on the reverse strand, counting down.
CTGAAGGAAAATTGGTTCTAGATTGGAAAGGTCCATATATTGCAACAAGAGTATTGCCAAATGAGTGCGTTGCACTTGGGATGCCTCGAAGGAAATGTCCCTGAAACAACTGTCAATGCAAACACAACCCAAAGGTACTCTGATTGATCCTCCGTATAGTTCTAATATTCTCCGGTTGGGATGAAGAAGGCTTTTGTTCTCGTTACCCAAACACTATCAATCCTTTGCAAACCCTTTGAGCCGACTCCCATTCTTTGTTTACCCTCTTTGGAATCTGAAAGTGTTATTGAAAAATGAAATGAAAAAAAAGGGGAAAAAAAGAAGAAAAGAAAATAAAGATAAAAAAAGGAAGAAAAGGCAAAGAAAATGAAAAAAAAAAAGAAAAGATGAAGAAGAAAAAAAGAGAGAGGAAAAAGGAAATGAAATGAAAAATGAAAAAAAAAAAGAGAAAAGAAAACAAAACAAAACAGAAAAATAAAAGAAAATCAAAAATAAAGCTTTCCTGAACTACGTTCGACATTATTCTGAAAGGATACGTAGGCAGCCTCTCTCTGGGATTCAGTCACACCAAAATAAAAATCCAAGGTCCCCCCGAAAGTGAAACTGGAGCAAAGTTATAATGGCTCGGCGACCAGAAAGGTTCCAAAGTTGTAATTCTATCCAATCTCTTTTTACCCCAAATCCTGTTCAAGTCCTTCCGATCAATCGATGAGAATGATTAAAGGATCAGAGAATGAAGCTACTTGGATCCGATGCAATCAAAATGAGAGAAATAAAATGAGAGAGTCGTATTGTCACGACCCAAAATCCACTAAAGGTCGTGGTGGCGCCGGACACCGCTGTCAGGCAAGCCAACTAAGAACGCATAATTAAATTCCAGTTTTAGTATTTGCGGAAGATCATTTTTCTTATACGTTAAATATTAGATAATAAAAATTTTACAAAATGAACATGAAGTCGATAAAAGGCCTAATACTGAATAATCCAAAATCCTCCCAGAACCCGATGTCACAAGCGCATGAGCATCTATAGATAAGGAAATAAAATACAACATCAGTCCGAAATACAGTGGACAAAAAATAAATACAATATACTGAAAGGGACTATATTAGCTGCGGGTCGCCTCGAATAATGCAACTCACCTAGTCCCAGAATCATCCACGCTGCTACGCCCAGTAGGTTGCTAGAGGTACATATACCTGTGCAACAAAATGCACAGAAGTTTAGTATGAGTACGTAAACAACGTGTACTCAATGAGTATCCCGCCTAGTCTCGAAGAAGTAGAGACGAGATGGTCAACTTCGACACTTACTAGAGGTCAATTAACAATATACTAAAAATGTGAGGAAAATCATGGATTTATATAGTAGTTCTAATTCACGAAGCCGGAAAACAGGCAAACACCTTCAACAAGTAATCAAGGATTTTCAACGTTTACTTTTTATTATTTTATCAATTTATATCAAGCCGTGAAGGCCAAATTACACGTTTAAAATTCTCAAGCGAAAAATAACATGCGCAAATCACACCGAGGCGATGGCCCGATCCAACAGAAATGTAAAATGTGCACTGCCGAGGGTTGAACGGCCCGAACCATAGATGCATCTACTACCCCGCTTGCGAATCTATCCATGCGACGCGCTCAACATAAAATAAACAATTACCCTGCTCGCGAATCATCCATGCGACGCAGGTACACATAAAATAAACAATCACCATGCTCGCAAATCATCCATGCGATGCAGGTACACATAAAACAAATGCTCAAATAGACAATTAAGAATTTATCGGGGAATAATTATCCAAATAAAACCAATTCTCCTTTAACAATTTTAACAAATGAATTTTAATCCTTTTAGAAATTCACTTACTAATTCAACGTGATTTAAGCAACTCAAGCTATCAATGTGTTCATAAATAATCCAAGTATAACATGCTTTTGGGTCCTAACTACCCGGACAATAGCATAATAGTAGCTACGCATGGACTCTCGTCACCTCGTGCGTACGTAGCCCCCACAAATAGGAGCATATAATCAATTATTTCACCTATGGGGACAATTCCCTCTCACAAGGTTAGAAAGGAGACTCACAGCTCCGAAGATCCAAACCGGCATTCCACGCCCTTCCGAAGACTCTAATTGATGCACCACGCTCCAAAACTAGCCAATGGTTATGCAAATCCATTAATTTATGCTCAATTATTCATTACAATCTAATATATAGCAATTCCTAACTCCGATCGAAAAGTTAACCAAAACGCCCTCAGGCCCACATGCCCGGATTCTGAAATTTTTCGAAGATAAAGATTACCCATGACCTTAGGAACTCAAATATATAATTTTCTCTAAATTCCATACCCAAAATAGTGGTTAAATTCCAAGAATATAATTTCTAGGTCTTTCTAACAAAACCCCAAATTTTTCTACAATTTTCATGCTCAAATCCATACATAATTGATGTATTTAACTCAAAATAGGTGGGGATAACTTACCTTATCGCTAATGATGAAGATCCTCTCTTGAAACCCCTCCAAAAATCGCCCTAGCCAAGAAAATATGAGACGAAATAGCCAAAATTCGATTTTAAAACAACCATTCTGCCCCAGCTATTTTCGCACCTACGGCCCGTTGACCGCTTCTGCGGTTCCGCAGGTGCGCCTTCTCTACCGCATCTGCGGTCCTTCCTAGGCCCCCTCATTTCAGCTTCTGCGAGCCATCTACCGCAGATGCGGTTTCGCATTTGCAGCTCCTCGACCACATTTGCGGCCCCCCTTCACTTTGGTCCAAACCGCATCTGCGGCTCCCCTGGCCGCATCTGCAGCTCTACACCTGCGGCCCATTTTCGCAGGTGCGGTTATGACAGCAACCAGCAACTTCCAAAAAGTTGCAAAAATCTCATACTTCCAAAAATCTCATTTTTGATCCGTTAACCACCCGGATTCACCCGAGGCCCATGGGACCTCAACCATACCTACCAACCAATCCCTAAACACATTACAGTCTTGCTCGAGGCCGCAAATCATATCAAACAATGCTAAAATCATGAATTACACCCCGATTCAAGCTTTATGAACTTCAAAATTTCAAACTTCTATTTCCGATGTTTAAACTATCAAATCACGTCCGATTGATCTCAAATTTTGCGCACAAGTCATATTCGACATTACAGACCTACTCTATCTCCCGGAATCAGATTCCGACCCCGATATCAAAAAGTCCACCCCCGGTCAAACTTCTCAAAAACCTTCAAATTTCTATCTTTAGCCAAATGGCTCCAAAATGACCTACGGACCTCCAAATTCACTTCCGATCGCGCCCCCAACTCCAGAATCACCATACGGAGCTATTCACAGTCTCAGAATCCCAAACGGACATCGATAACACTAAAATGCACTTCAAGCCAAACTTATGAAATTTCTTCTAAAATGCTAACTTCCACAATAGGCGCCAAAACGCTCCCGTGTTATCTGAAACCCGAACCGGGCATATGCCCAAGCTCCAAATCATCATACGAACCTGCTGGAGCCTTCAGATCCTAATTCCGACGTCGTTTATTCAAAACTCCTGTCCTAGTTCATTCTTTCAACTTTAAGCTTCCGAAATGATAATTCTCTATCCAAATTGACTCTGAACTTCTCGGAGTTTAATCCCGACCATGCGTACAAGTCATAATACCTAAAATGAACATGTGCATGGCCTCCGACTGCTAAACGGAGAACTAGGACTCAAAACGACTAGTCAGGTCATTACATTCTCTCCCACTTAAACATATGTTCGTCCTCACGTGCTGATAACTACTCTGGAGTGGTCTGAAATCGCTGTTTAACTTCACATGCACCTTCCCGTGCTACCACAGCTCAGTTGAGCACATTAGCTCAATCCATTCTGAAGATATTCTCTTTTATTCAAGCAGATACGCCTTAAGGCCCAATTCCAACATCCAGAATTTCATGTCCGACCTGTTCTCACCATAAGGCCACCATATTAATCACCACACATTGTACTCAAACATAGCTGCATATTTGCTGAATTCATTCCTAGCATCACTTTACTCACCAGACCATAATAACCTTTTTCTGATCAACTTAGTCTAAATCCTACCAATCTAATGCTCCAATTGCACCCTATGACTTACACAGGTCTTACTCCAACCTTTACAATACCGCCACGACGGAAAAGATATGCAGGAATTCATAACCAACTGTCGAGTCAACAAATCATTAGGTCTATACCCCTGACAAAAACCATCACCTCCTTCATGACCAAATAATGGTCATATATCCATAATATACTTCATATACTCAGATTGCACTGATCCGAAATCCAAAAATCTCGTCTCACCCAGTACGAACTACTCCGGCAATAAGCCACCTCAGACATAATCAAAAGTCTCATATGATGCCACTATGTGCCCATAGGCCACCAATTCGAACGCGATACGAAAGGAAAACGAACTCTGGAAGGAATTACCTAACTCACGCACTGATACGGACTTTCCTTAGAAAACAGGAAGCAAGGCATACAAAATAGCATATAAAAAACTATACTCAACATCACACTATTGTGGCGCGCAACCCGATCCACACAGCATAACCATGGCGGCGTGCCACCCGATCTTCACAACATAACCATGGCGGTGTGCCACCCGATCCAAATAACATACCCATGGCGGCGTGCCACCCGATCCACACGTAGAACTCACATAAGGAGATGCACATCGAGCTAAATTGCTCATTACAATAAAATATCGGATCTCAGTCACAAGCACTCTAAGTGTATAGTACCATTCCCTGGGGAGACATATAACGCTATAATCCACAACTCTAGCACAACTGAGGTGCAATACACGATCTGAATCTCAAGAGCCATCGTGCCCATATAACCTCATCTCTATGTTGAACCTCAACACGTAAGAAATTTACCAAGCCATCTCACAACTCGCATTACATGAAATAGCTGAAGACGAAATAACACCGCGACTATTCTTCCCTAAAGAGCGCATTACTGAAATGAACACGTTCGGATATAGAGCCCATATTCATATTTGAATCCATCCACCAACCTCAAGTCGATTCTAATTGCGCTGACTAGGCTAATAACCTCTCCAAGGTCCATACCAATTTCCCTATTCTCATAATGCACAAGGACAACCATCATAACCGGAGTACTCATCCACAGTCCACAACTCAATAACTGAGTGCCCCCCAGGCATATATCCTTAACTTAATGACATCATCGCAAACCTTTATACTTGGTTTAAATCTTTAATCATCAAAAACTCCTTTCCTGCTCATCCGAGCTTGCGACATTCTTGTCAACACTGAACTGCAACTTTGGTCTTCACCTCAAATTCCATACTACTCACTGCACCTAATGTGCCAATATACGATAGGACATGCTTTTCATTATAACTCCGGAACCACTAATAGGTTAACACTTCATCATATGAAAACTTTTCACTTAACTCACTTCGGGAGAAATATAGCAACACACATGCAAGTTCTTATAACCGTAGAAATACGCAAATCTCTAAGTAGTTGTTTAAGGCACCATAGCCCTTCTGGAATCCACTTCCACATAACAAGCCATAATAGAAGAATGCTTCAGAATAATATCAATTACGGCGGCTGACGAGCCTCATACGCACCGCCACAGATCACTTGCATAACTTAATCATGCTAAAAGAGCTGATCTATACCACCAATATGCCAACCAAATTATGGCTAGCCAATCTATCTTCTTTCGATTCACCCCGATTACCTTAGAATTAATACTAATTCTATCCAACACATAACATACTCCATCTGCACTCCCCTCGAGCGACCTTGAATCACGAGACCATGCTGTCTCAAATCTCACGAACTGTTTCATATCTCTCAAATGCTATGCCGCAAGTTAACATATCATAGAACCTTCTGGGCACCTTCTCATAAGCTGCTACAAAGCTTGATTCTTAACTGTACTTATAGGCTCGAAATCATTAGGCACCACTCCTTTTTAATCCCATTAGGACTGTTGCTGAGAGCCACCCGTTCTGACTTGGCCCTGAATATAATCAACTCCATGAGTCTCCCATCACCTGAATACCCCCTTGGCAAAGAACCCCCCGAATCACTTCCCTTGGAACCCGCATCTATACAATGCAAAATCCTGAATCTTTCCCCATGTCTGAACATAGGCCAATAAGGCCAACGATAGCCCACCTTTAATAATTCCTTTGCTTAGAATACCACTTATGGTCTTTCCCCGCAGCTGAAATAGCCCATCAATATGCTAATAACCAGAAACCTCGCAAGTAGTTAACCATGCAACCCAATCATAAGCGGTGGGACTCTCTCACTTAGCTTGACGCCATTATCTCACAACTCTGGAATTCGCCAATATTCCCTAGCTTTCATCGACATAACCTTGCGCGATCAACCGCATAAATTCTCGGATTCCTTCCGCAAAGCCCCATTCTTTTATACTCTGATTCACCCACTGCATTCGCACGAATGAACTCTTTGCTACATAACCGATAAAACTCTTCACAGAAGCCTCGCCAACCACGCGACTGCTAACCTGCTCATTCGGGTAATCCACCTATAGAAGGCTCCCCCGGCATCTTCCAACACTGCTGCACAGGGCACAATCACTACGACATCAATGACCCTTCCTGAGTCTGAGCTCACTCTCCAACTGCACAGGTCCATTTAACCCTCGTGGACATTATTTAAGTGTGCGACAATATCCTTTCAACTCAAAGTCATGCTACATCCTTCTTCATTTAAGCGGCTCCTTTTCGTTATATTAAATCTCCGGCCGCACAAGAATCCATACTTCAAATTAGATCCTTAGACCCCAATAACCAAGCACCAATATTCTCAAATCGTTCCAGACTCTCCTTAAGGCGCATAGTCATCTTATTACCAAGCCCCTACGCAGCTCCGCTACTCTCCCACTTTGGGCAAACTCACTTCTTTATTCAACTGCTCGGCCTGCACTCCCTAAGCTTGGCCTTTTAGAAGTTTAAAACTCTGCATGACCCTTCCCACATGTCCTTCTCATCTTTTGCTACTCAGTCGTTGCCTTAATAAAATTTCTCTTCATAGAACTTGAATCCTCAATTTGCCACTAACTCCAAACTTTTCCGAAGGTCATCTTTCTTGAACCGTCAACATTAGAAACACTGATTCAATCCCAAACCACCACACCTTGCAATATCTGATAGTTGCATCTCCGATACTATTTCACGATATCTTGCCCCAAAGGCGAATTGTAGAAGATCAAAACACCGACAAACTTAATACGTTCAATTAGGACAATAGTACCCCATCATAGGAGAAACTCCACCTCGCCTGTAATTACCAAGTCTCATTACTTCCACCAGTTCACATCTGACCATCCTTAGTTCGATTGCCTTTCCCCCTGCCGGAAATAAAATATTAAATCTCTTGATTATGCACTGAGTAAACCTCCCTTGAAGTCATTTACTGCCCCGACACGTGGGCAAAACTTCCTACCATTATAGCAATACCGCAGAACAATTGTTTATAAGCATCGTGGCATCTTGTGCCTAGCTCCAAAGCCCTCAGAAGTACCGCTAATGGGCTGAAACTATCAAAGGTCCTTCTATAACGTGACGATAATAATCTGATCAGCTATACCGAGAGAAACATCCCATATCACATTTGTAGTGCTATTAAAATTCTTCAACTCTCGATTTATAACAACGCTTCACGTCACATAAGATTGAGTAGGAATGAATTAAGGGCGTAGGCCTCCAAGGATCAAATCGCACGATAGGGAATCAAGAAAGGAAGTACTCCTAATAGACCTGCAGCCTCCCGATGATAAGTACAGACGTCTCCATACCGATCCGCGAGACTCTACTAGACTTTCTTATGACTTGTGTGACCCTAGGAACCTAGTGCTCTAATACCATGTTGTCACGACCCAAAATCCACTAAGGGTCGTGGTAGCGTCGGACACCGCTGTCAGGCAAGCCAACCAAGAATGCATAATTAAATTCCAGGTTTAGTATTTGCGGAAGATCATTTTTCTTATACGTTAAATATTAGATAATAAAAATTTTACAAAATAAACATGAAGTCGATAAAAGACTTAATACTGAATAATCCAAAATCCTCCCAGAACCCGGTGTCACAAGTGCATGAGCATCTACAGATAAGGAAATAAAATACAACATCCGTCCGAAATACAGTGGAAAAAAATAAATACAATATACTGAAAGGGACTATATTAGCTGCGGGTCGCCTCGAATAATGCAACTCACCTAGTCCCAGAATCATCCGTGATGCTACGCCCAGTAGGTTGCTAGAGGTATATATACATGTGCAACAAAATGCACAGAAGTGTAGTATGAGTACGTAAACGTGTACTCAATAAGTATCCCGTCTAATCTCGAAGAAGTAGAGACGAGATGGTCAACTTCGACACTTACTAGAGGTCAATTAACAATATTCTAAAAATGTGAGGAAAATCATGGATTTATATAGTAGTTCTAATTCACGAAGCCGGAAAACAGGTAAACACCTTCAACAAATAATCATCGATTTCCAAGGTTTACTCTTTATTATCTTATCAATTTATATCAAGCCACGAAGGGCAAATTTCACGTTTAAAATTCTCAAGCGACAAATAACATGCGCAAACCACACTAAGGCGACGGCCCGATCCAATAGAAATGTAAATTGTGCACTGCCGAGGGTCGAACGGCCCAAACCATAGATGCATCTATTACCCCGCTCGCGAATCTATCCATGCGACGCGGTCAACATAAAATAAACAATTACCCTGCTCGCGAATTATCCATGCGGCGCAGGTACACATAAAATAAACAACCACCCTACTCGCGAATCATCCATGCGATGCAGGTACACATAAAACACATGCTCAAATAGCCAATTAAGAATTTATCGGGAAATAATTATCCAAATAAAACCAATTCTCCTTTAACAATTTTTAACAAATGAAGTTTAATCCTTTTAGAAATTCACTTACTAATTAAACGTGATTCAAGCAATTCAAGCTATCAATGGGTTCATAATAATCCAAGTATAACATGCTTTTGGGTCCTAACTACCCGGACAATAGCCTAATAGTAGCTACGCACGGACTCTCGTCACCTCATGAGTACGTAGCCCCCACAAATTGGAGCACATAATCAATTATTTCACATATGGGGACAATTCCCTCTCACAAGGTTAGAAAGGAGACTCACATCTGCGAAGATCCAAACCGGTATTCCACGCCCTTCTGAAGACTCTAATTGATGCACAACGCTCCAAAACTAGCCAATGGTTACGCAAATCCATTAATTTATGCTCAATTATTTATTACAATCTAATTTATAGCAATTCTTATCTCCGATTGAAAAGTTGACCAAAATGCCCTCGGGCCCACGTGCTCGGATTCAAAAATTTTTCTAAGATAAAGATTACCCATTACCTTAGGAACTCAAATATATAATTTTCTCTAAATTACATACCCAAAATAGTGGCCAAATATCAAGAATCTAATTTCTAGGTCTTTCTACCAAAACCCCAAATTTTTTTGTAATTTTCATGCTCAAATCCATACATAATTGATGTATTTAACTCAAAATAGGTGGGGATAACTTACCTTATCGTTAATGATGAAGATCCTCTCTTGAAACCCCTCCAAGAATCGCCCAAGCCAAGAAAATATGAGAGGAAATAGCCAAAATCCGATTTTAAAACAACCATTCTGCCCCAACTATTTTCGCACCTGCGGCCCATTGACCGCTTCTGTGGTTCCGCAGGTGCGGCTTCTCTATGCAGTCCTTCCTAGGCCCCCTCATTTCCGCTTCTGCGAGCCCTCTACCGCAGATGCGGTTCTGCATCTGCGGCTCCTCGAACCCATCTACGGCCCCCCTTCACTTTGGTCCAAGCCGCATCTGCGGCTCCCCTGGCCGCATCTACGGCTCCGCACCTGCGGCCCATTTTTGCAGGTGCGGTTATGACAGCAACCAGCAGCCTTCATCCTTCCAAAAATCTCATTTTTGATCCGTTAACCACCTGGAATCCACCCGAGGCAACCGGGACCTTAACCATACCTACCAACCAATACCAAAACACATTACAAACTTGCTCGAGGCCTCAAATCATATCAAACAACACTAAAACCATGAATTACACCCCGATTCAAGCTTTATGAACTTCGAAATTTCAAAATTCTATTTCTGATGTTTAAACCTATCAAATCATGTCCGATTGATCTCAAATTTTGCCCACAAGTCATATTTGACATTACAGACCTACTCCAGCTTCCGGAATCGGATTCCGACCCCGATATCAAAAAGTCCACCCCGGTCAAACTTCTCAAAAACCTTCAAATTTCTATCTTTAGCCAAATGGCTCCAAAATGAACTACGGACCTCCAAATTCACTTCTGATCGTGCCCCCAACTCCAGAATCACCATACGGAGCTATTCACAGTCTCGGAATCCCAAATGGACATCGATAACACTGTAATACACTTCAAGCCATACTTATCAAATTTCTTCTAAAATGTTAATTTCCATAATAGGTGCCAAAACACTCTCGGGTTATCCAAAACCCGAACCAGGCATATGCCCAAGCCCGAAATCATCATACAAACCTGCTGGAACCTTCAGATCCTGATTCCGAGGTTGTTTACTCAAAATTCCTGTCCTGGTTCATTCTTTCAACTTTAAGCTTTCGAAATGAGAATTCTCTATCCAAATCGACTCTGAACTTCCCGGAGCTTAATTCTGACCACGCGTACAAGTCATAATATCTGAAATGAAGATGTGCATGGCCTCCAACTTCTGAACGGAGCGCTAGGACTCAAAACGACCGGTCGGGTCGTTACACTTATTGGTGAAAACCCACATAGGCACCGTGAGGCGACGGTAAGCAGAGAAATTGAAATGAGAGTGTCTTGTTAGTGAAAACTCGCAAAGAGCACTATAAGGCGATGGTCAGAAGATAAATGAGAGAGGTCAGCTCGTGAAAACCCGAAAAGGGCATCCCTGATTGAAAAGAGGATCCTCACAGCCACCGGCGCCGACAAAGTCCTGGCAAGGTTTCTCGAATTTTTGAAGCAAAAGTTGTGATGAATTTCTGAGAGTCGGAAAGTTTACACAGATCAGGCATCCAGTCCAAAAGGCATTTCATGTTCATTGAAGTCCGCATGTACGCCAGATAAGTCCTTTCCTTTCCCCGAATGGGACACTTCTTATTTTTAAACTCATTCTCTATTCCGTTGTTTGTTTTCTTTGAATCCCTTTCAGTCTAACACTGTTCCGAAACTAAAACAAAGAAGGGATGGCAAGACTGATTTACAGGGCTTTCGTTTGACACGAGCTAATGTGAAAAAGGCACCCATTCTCGCCAGAGGCATCAAGTCGACCTCGACTGGCCATGGCGGCTGATGTTTTGAAATTGAAAAACTCCTGAAAAGAAAGGAAATTAAAGTCAAATTCCCACAAAGGCAAAATGAAGTTAAAAAGGTTGAGTCCCACGTGGCTAACCATCTCGGCAAAGATTTGAAAAGCCAAGGGATCCCGATGCTCTGAAATCAAAGTTATTGAAAATGAAAAGAAATCCAAAGTCAAAAGGCCGTAGAGGATGAATAAAGTGAAAGAGCCAAAGCCCCCTACAGGCGAGCCGTCATGAGAAAATCTGAAAAGCTGAGTTCCTCGGTTTTAGGAGAGAGATCAATCTTCAAAAAAGCCAGCAAGCAGCGGAGGTTCTCACCAAAAGTTGGGCCAAGATCCAGTGATCAAACAATCAAGGCCAGAAAACCAACTACCGTTCCAAACTAACAATTGTTCTTTGTTTGAAAAATTTGAAACAGGTGTAATCCAAAGCAACCGTGCAAGAAGCAGGTGCAACCAAAAAGGAAATGCGCAGGAGCTAGGAACAGCTTCGCAGCAATAATCAACCCAAAATGGAAGTTTCCTCCAAATTCTTTCCTGCATTTTTACTAGAAAAAAAAAGAGAAGAAGAAAAACCCAAAAAATCATGGTAGCATAGAGCCTCCAATCTCTAGCTGCATCCTTTCTAACCTAGGACCACATTCCCTAGTTGTCCCCGGCATAACCTCTAGACCTCCCCAGCATAACCCGAGGTTCTTTTTCCTTTTCTCCCTGCCATAACCCAAGGACCTTTTTTCTTATCCCGGCATAACCCGTGGATCTCCCTGGCATAACTCAAGGACCTTTTTTCTTTTTATCCCGGTATAACCCGTGGATCTCCCTGGCATAACCCAAGGACCTTTTTTCTTTTTATCCCGGCATAACCCGTGGACCTCCCTAGCATAAACTAAGGACCTTTTTTCTTTTATCCCAATGACCTTTTTTCTTTTATCCCTGCATAACCCGTGGACCTCCCTGGCATAACCTAAGGAGCTTTTTTCTTTTTCTCCCAGCATAACCCGTGGACCTCCCTGGCATAACCCAGGGACCTTTTTTTTCTTTTATCCGAGCATAACCCGTGGACCTCCCTGGCATAACCCAATGACCTTTTTTGTTTTATCCCGGCATAACCCGTGGATCTCCCTGGTATAACCCATGGACCTTTTTCTTTTACTCCGCATAACCCGTAGATCTCCCTGGCGTAACCCAAAGACTTTTTTTCTTTTTATCCCGGCATAACCCGTGGATCTCTCTGGCATAACCCAAGGACCTTTTTTCCTTTATCACGGCATAACTCGTGGACCTCCCAGGCATAACCCAAGGACCTTTTTTCTTTTTCTCCCGGCTTAACCCGTGGACCTCCCTAGCATAACCCAAGGACCTTTTTTTTCTTTTGTCTCGGCATAACCCGTTGACCACCCAGGCGTAACTCAAGGACTTTTTTTCTTTTATCCCGGCATAACCCGTAGATCTCCCTGGCATAACCCAAGGACCTTTTATCTTTTCTCCCGGCATAACTCGTGGACCTCCCTGGCATAACCCAAGGACCTTTTTTCTTTTATCCCGGCATAACCCGTGGACCTTTTTTCTTTTATCCCGGCATAACCCGTGGACCTCCCTGGCATAACCCAAGGACCTTTTTTTTTCTTTTTATCCCGGCATAACCCGTGGATCTCCTTAGCATAACCCAATGACCTTTTTTCTTTTTATCCTGACATAACCCGTAGATCTCCCTGGCATAACCCAATGACCTTTTTCTTTTCTCTCGGCATAACCCGTGGACCTCCCTGGCATAACCCAAGGACCTTTTTCCTTTTTCTCCCGGCATAACCCGTGGGCCTCCCTGGCATAACCCAAGGACCTTTTTTCTTTTGTCCCGGCATAACCCATGGACCTCCCTGGCATAACCCAAGGACTTTTTTTTTCTTTCTTTTATCTCGGCATAACTCGTGGACCTCCTTGGCATAACCCAAGGACCTTTTTTCTTTTGTCCCGGCATAACCCGTGGACCTCCCTGGCATAACCCAAGGACCTTTTTCTTTTATCCCGGCATAACCCATGGACCTCCCCGACATAATCCAAGGACCTTTTTTTTTTCCGGCATAACCCGGTCATTTTCCTAGCATTACCTGGCAATCTTCCCAATTTAGGACTGCATTCCCTATCCCCAAGGATACACAATCCTGACTTTTATTGCTTTTAATGAAGAATAAGTTCAGACTTTTGTCACAAATAACTCACGAAATTTTCCTAGTGAAAACTAGGGCAGAAACATTTTGTTCGTTTGTTTGTTTTGGCGTCCGAGCAGGTTTCACCTCAAAGCAGAGGATTCGAGGTGGCCAAAAGAATGAGCCTCAGTCCAGAATAAAGAAAAGAATAAAAAGAACAAAAAAGAAGTAAATTCAAAATACTGAAGCAGACAAAGATGTTGTAACGACCCGATCGGTCGTTTTTAGAAATCATGCCCCGATCCCCCATCAACTGCTTTCTCTAAGTTCATTTATGCTATTGTCGTTTGCCGGGACGCTCGGTATTAGGATTCGGAGTGTTTTGGGACAATTAGTCCCTAAATGAGAGTTTAAGAGTTGAAAAATGGTCCGTATTCGGAACAACATGAAGACGACCTCGGAATGGAAATATGATGGTTCCGTTAGCTCCGTTAGGTGATTTCGGGGCTGGGAGCGTGTTCGGAATATATTTTAGAGGTCCGTAGCTCATTTAGGCTTGAAATGCCGAAGTTTGAAATTTTTGAAGTTCCGGTACGATAGTGAATTTTTGATCCAAGGGTCGGTCTGGGATTCCGGAAGTTGCTGTAGCTTCGTCATGTCATTTTGGATCTGTGTGCAAAATTTCAGGTCATTCGGACAAGTTTTGGATAGGTTTTTGATCGAAAGTGTGTTTGGTTAGGATTTGAAGTTCATAGGCTTGGATCTTTGATTAATTCGTGTTTCCGGCGTTGTTTTAGGTGGTTTAAGGATTTGAGCAAGTTTGAATGATGTTATGGGACATGTTTGTAGGTTTGGTTGAGGTACCGTGGGCCTCGGGTGGGTTTCGGATGCCCAACGGGTGGTTTTTGGAACTTGTTGGATTGCTGAACTGCTGGTATCTAGTATCCTTCTATGCAATCGCATCCTTCCGTTCGCGATCGCATAGAGTAATTCTGGAGGGGGCAAATTTCCTTCATCGCAATCGCATGGTTCGGCTCCGCGATCGCGTAGCTTTGGGCCCTTCTCTTATGCGAACGCACTAGCCCAGTCGCGATCACGTGGGGTTAGTTTTCCCTCTTACGCGATTGCATGGCATCCTGCCGCGATCGCATAGACCAATTTCAGGGCACTCATTTTTTCTTCTTCGCGATCGCATCTCCCTTCATGCGATCGCATTGAACAAAATGCCTGGGCAGAATATAACTTCTCAAAAACGAGGGTTCTTTCATTTTTACAAAAACTCAAGCTAGAGAGCTCGGTTTGGGGAGGTTTTTCGAGGGATTTTCAGAGGCAACTATTGGGTAACGATTCCTTACTCTATTATTATTTATACCCTCTAATCTAACCTCGAATTCAACCTTTAATTTTGGATTTTTAATGAAACTTGGGGTAAAATCCTTAGACCTAATCTTGATGATTTGAGTGGGCATTTGACCTCCGATTCGGGAGATTTTTATATGGTGAGACTCGTGAGAGTACGAGGGTTCTGAAAATGTAAAAATATTTCAATTCCGAGACGTTGGCCCGAGGGGCATTTTGGTCATTTTACCTAATTTCGCGCTTTAGCTTTGAATTTAATTATAGAATTCAGTTGCTTGAGATATTATTTACAATGTGTGATTTAATTGAATAGATTTGGGCCATTTGGAGTAGAGTA
>MU761025.1:26593-46671 GCA_026770625.1 Nicotiana glauca | reverse complement strand
TTGTGACGAAGAAGGATTGTTCTATGCGCATGTGCATTGATTATCGACAGTTGAACAAGGTTACAGTGAAGAATAGGTACCCATTACCATGAATTGGTGACTTATTTGATCAACTATAAAGTTCTAGAGTGTTCTGGAAGTTTGATTTGCGGTCAGGTTATTATCATCTAAAGATTCGGGATCCGGATATTTTGAAGACTGCCTTTAGGACTCAGTATCGTCACTACGAGTTCCTTGTGATGTCATTTGGGCTGACCAATGCCCCAACAATATTTATGCACCTGATGAACAGTGTATTCCATCCATATCTTGGTTTATTCGTTATTGACGATATCTTGGTGTACTCTCGCAGGAGGGAGGATCATGAGCAACATTTGATGATTGTACTCCAGCCCTTGAGAGAGAAGAAGTTGTATGCAAAGTTCTCAAAGTGAATTCCGGCTTGATTCGATGGCGTTTTTGGGTCTTTTCGTGTCAAGTGAGGGGATTAAGGTAGATCTAGAGAAGATTAAAGCAGTTCAGAGTTGACCCCGACCATCTTCAGCTACTGAGATTCGGAGTTTTCTTAGTTTGACAGGATATTATTTCTATTTATGACTAGATTGACCTAGAAGGGTGATGGTCCTAGCAGTGTGAGGCGTGATTTCAAAAGCTCAAGACTTCTTCCACTACAGCCCAGTGTTGGTGTTACCTATGAGTTTAGGGTCTTACACTGTGTATTATGATGCATTACGTGTTAGGCTTGGCACCGTGTTGATGGAAGATGGTAGGGTGATTGCCTATGCATCTTGGAAGTTGAAGGTCCATGATAATAGTTATCCAATATGTGAATTGGAATTGGCAGCTATTGCTCATGCATTAAAGATTTGGCGGCAGTATTTGTATGGTGTCCCATGTGAGGTATATACTGACCATCGAAGTCTATAGACTTGTATGGATGTTTGGTTTTGATGTTATTTTGGTATTTTGATCAAGCGAGTGAGTTTGTAATTTTAGACTTGTACAGATGTTTGGTTTTGATCCCTGAGGGCTCGATGAGTTTTAGACGTGATTTAGAATGGTTTGAACTTAAAATGGAATTGCTGGTGTGCCGGTGCCCTGTTCGCAATTGCGAGCACCAGTCTCACAATTGTGAAGGTGACAGGAGGCTGTCTGGTGTCGGAATTGCAGCTTACCCCTTTGTATTTGTGAAGTCAGCATGCCTGGGGCTTGGGTCACATTTGCGATCACTTGGTCGCTTTTGTGAAGGTTTCCATCTTCACAATTGCGTTGCCTTTGTCACAATTGCAACGTTTGTTGAGGCTGTAAGGGTTCGCAAATGCGATCCCTGGTCCACAACTGTGAGGGTTCGCAAATGAAAACCCTTTGTCGCAAATGCAACATCTATATCTGGACATAAGAGCAGGAACGTCGGGATTTAGTCCTATTTCTCACACTTTAGAACCCTAGACTAGGGGTAGGAAACGATTTGAAGAGGGAATTTTCATCTAAAAATATTGGGTAAGCAATTCTAATCAATTTCCAACTATATTTCATGAATATATCTTAGATTTAATATCAAATTTATTTGATTCAAAGAGGAAAAATTAGGAAACTTTGTCAAGTTCTTTAAAAAAATGAATAATTGAGTTTTGAAAGCCGATTTGAACTCGAATTTGAAAATTAATCACATATATGGACTCATGGGGTTATGTCTAGTCGGAATCTATCCTTGGACCCGTGTTTTGATCGGGCGAGCCTGAGGTCAACATTTGTTGACTTTTTGGGAATTTTGTAAAGATCAAAGCTTTATCGATTGTAATTGTGTTCCCTTGCATTGGTTGATGATATTAAGTCACTTTTGAATAGATTTAAGTTGTATAGAGGTTAATTTTAGGGGAAAAACTATTTTAGAGGGTTGAGTTGTGTCTGTATCTTGCCAAGTTTGTGTGGGGGAACTACCCCTTGGGATTTGGGATTGATTTTTCTATTTGTGTTATGTGAAAGTCGTATACGAAATGTGACGAGTGGATATGGTTATATGTGTTATTTGACCAGTTTAGGTTATTTCCACTCTTTACATGACTTTAATTGGATTGCAATAACATGTTATATCCCTCATTGTTAATCAACGCTTACATATGTTAATATACCCTTACATGCTTTATTTGACATTGTGAACACTTATTTTACATCTTACTTGTTGTTTTGCTCTTATATACTTAGTTGAAGTTATTACCTTACATATTGACTTGTGGCATCTCTGATTATTGAATTACTTGTAACTGAAGTTGTTATTTCGTGAAATATCTTGATGTTGAGTTATTGGTGCTAGGTTGAGAAAGCTATTATCATGTTGAGGTGTAGTTGTTAATTTTTTATATATCTTTCTTGTTGAGCGATTCACTTGCATTTCGTTATTGTTGAGATTCTTATGCACATTGTGGTTGAGCTATGGGCTATTTATTGTGGAGACAGTGATAATGTTGATTCTTTTGGCAAGTTGTCGCATATGGGCACTTGTGGTGTGAATTGTGATTATGTTGTGATATTGTTATGCATGTGGTGGTATAAGGCTAGGGGTTGATATGCATGCAGTGAGATAAGGTGGGTTGATATGCATATTGCTGGTAGGGGAACTATTTGAAGCCACGTGGTGTGATTAGGTGGGCTTAAACGCGCGTAGCTATTTCGGAAAAATGATTTTCAAAACTAAATGTAAGGCTCTAGCGGTGATATCAGGAAAGATTGTGATTAAAATTTTAAAATGTGAATACGAGGCGGTGTCTCAGTTGTAATTCTTGTTGTGCACTTCATATTGAAAAGATTTATTGGTTGAACCATTCTTGTTGCTTTTATGTTTCCTTGCCATGCTAGTTTTATCTGTATTTGATTATTTGAGGTTCTGATTAATTGCTTCCTTGTTGTTTTTCTAATAAAAATTCTATCATTAGATTATGTTATTATACTGCTTTGTTATCATTCATTTCTTCGTTCCATTACTTCTCGTTATTATATTTTCTTTCTGTTTATTATGTCCTAATATGTATTTTAACCTGGCCTTGTCACTAGTCTATCAAGGTTAGTCTTCGTACTTACTATTGTGGTGTACTCATACTATGCTTCTGCACAATTTTGTGCAAATCCAGGTACATCTGCCCATGTTGAACGCTAAAGGTTGATTGAGTAGCTACTTTTAGAGACTTCAAGGTATATCTGCTCGATGTCCGAAGGCCTTGGAGTCACCTTCTATTTTAGACATTCTACTATTTATATCTTGTTTCAAAACAATATTGTATCACGAGACTATTAGGATTTTCATGTAGAGCATATGACCGTGTTCCACCAGGTTATTGGGAAGTGTTTGCTATTGTACTATTAAGTTTTATTGTAATACTGCCAAGGTTTAATTTTAGGTTTTAATCTTAGTTTCACTATTTCTCTATGCATGTTAGGCTTACCTAGTCTTAGAGACTAAGTTCTATCACAATTCCTACGGTGGGCAATTGGGGTCGTGATAACAATACTTTCTCACATGGACGAACTTTCCACACCCATAACAACCCTGTGATGACCCGGCCCGTCGTCACATGAGTTACCGCCCCATTTCCCCCATGTTGTGTTGCTTCATGTTTCAATATCGGTATTTGAGTTGATCGGATGGGATTGAGTTGGTTTTAGTTGGAAACACTTAGCCTTTTAGAAGAAAGCTTATTTTAGAAAAGTCAACCGGAAGTTGACTATGTGGTTAGAAGGCTCGGATGTGAATTTCGGTGGTTTGATTAGCTTCGGGGGATGATTTGTGACTTAGGAGTGCGATCAGAATCGAATTTGGATGTTCGGTGTAGAATTAGGCTTGAATTGGCGAAGTTTGAATTTTGGCGAATTCCGGTTGATAGGTGAGATTTTGATCCGAGGGTCGGAATGGAATTCCGAGAGTTGTAGTAGCTTCGTTAGGTGATTTTGGATATGTCTGCAAATTTTGAGGTCATTCGGACGTTGTTTGGTCGGGTTTTTGATTGAATGCATATTTCGAAAGTTTTGATAAAAACTAGGCTTGAATCCGATGTGTTTTAATGGTTTTAGCGTTGTTTGACGTGTTTTGAGGATTAGAACAAGTTTTAATAAGGTTGTTGGATGTGTTGGTGTTTTTGGTTGAGGTCCCGAAAGCCTCGGGGTGATTTCGGATGATTAATCGGAAGTTGGAAGCATTTGTTGCAGTAAGATTTTAGTGCCTTCTGGTATTTCCGCATCTGCAGAAAAGGAGCCGCTTAAGCGGTTCCGCAGATGCGGTGGGGAAGATCGCAGAAGCGATCAGGAGTGGCCCAAGGATTTTCTGCATAAGCAGACTGGTAAGCGCCTTTGCGGGGCCGCGTAAGCGGATGGTAGACCGCAGTAGCGGTCGAGGGGAAACCGCATAAGCAGTGCTTGGAATCGCAGAAGCGGTCCAGATGGTTTTAAGTCAGACCGCATAAGCGGTCAATTAGCCGCATAAGCGGGACCGCAGGTGCAGTCAGGGGACCGCAGAAGCGGAAAATGGACCTGTGTTATAGTGAACAGTGTTCACGAACTTGGAAAAGAAGAAAACATTTTGGACTTCGAGCAAAGCGGGTTTTTGGGCAATTTTGAAGAGGATTCGAAGGGGTTTCATCAGGTATGGATATTTGGACTCAGATTAAGTTATTATGGTGATCACGGAAATTCAAGGTATTAAAGGGTAAAAATGGAGGTTAGGGCTTGAAAACTAAGAGGGTTTAAATTGATGATTTGAGGGGTCAAATGGACTCCGATTCTTGTGTATTTTATATGTACAGAATCATGGCGAGACGAGGATTCTGGTGATGTGAATTTCATAATTTTTCGAGAAGTGGGCCCAGGGCTCGGGTTTTGCCAACTTCGTATTTTTGGATATTTTTCGAGTTCTTTCGATTGGGTTATGTTCCATTAGCTTATTATAATGTATTCCTTGTGGTTTTGATCAGATTCGGCATGTGAGGAGGTTGATTCAAGAGGGAAAGGCTTAGCGGACTAGTCTCGTGGCCGCTTTGAGGTGAGTAATAGATGTAGATGATGACCGGAGGGTTTGAAACCCCGGTATATCATATTGTGATGCTATATTGAGGCGAGACACGTACTCTACGGTGAGTGCGGGGTCGATTGTGATTTGGGACTATGGCTTAGTCCGACCGAATGATGTTCGTACTGTGTTATTGGCTAGAAATTAGTTGGCAAACCTCCTACTTGGATGGTTATGGATATATTGGGCTGTATGCCGATTATTTGGATCCCGTAGGGACTATTATCACTGTTTCCATGATGTTTAACATGTTTTCATGATCTTAGTCCTGAGTTAAACACTGTCTCGAAATGGCTAGTAAATTCTAAAGTTTTAACCACTTAATTTATAATTTCTGATAATTGGAACTGAAAATGGTAAGTTTGACTGTGCCCGTGTGGCTTGCATGCATATAATTGGACTGATTGTGGATCGGGCTGCACGCCGCAGCTAATACTACGATGATATTATGCTTGGGCTGTAGGAGCCCCTCCGGAGTCTGAACCCCCACAGTGAGCGCGGGTACCCAAATAGATCGGGCTGCGCACCGCGGCGGTCATGTGCACTGCATTGTATTCATGCATCGATATCTGCCTGTCTTACCTGTCATTATTGTGGTTATTAAACCATTAAATGTGTAGGAGTATTGGTTATAGCTTTGCATTGTTGTATTTCGAGATTTCTTACTATCAGTCGTTATACATGTCTATTACCACTGAGTTGGAAGTACTCACTTTACTCCCTGCACCATGTGTGCAGATTCAGGTGTCTCGGGAGCTTAGCTGAGCTAGTTGCTATTTCAGAGCTTTACCGGAGTTGTCGAGGTAGCTACCTGACGTCCGCAGGACCCGACTCCTCCCCTATCCCTTTATCATTTTTTTTGCAGTTTTGAACCTTTGTATTGTTGAAGTCTTATTACTCTGTATTGTTAGAGGCTCTAGACTCATGACCCCCAGGTCTTTGGGAGTGTATTCGGTGTTATCTTGATATTCAGTTGGTTTCTACCTATCAGTTAAAAAAACTTTTTTTTAGCTTTAATGTTGTTAATAGTATCCAAATAACTGGTTTTGAGCTTCATGCTCGGGTTGAGAGTGTAAATGGTCGGGCTTGCCTAGCAGTTGTGTTGGGCGCCATCACGATCGGGATTGGGGTCGTGACAAACCCCTAGCTGAATAAGGCTGCTGAGACTGATACTGCCCTTGGTACCCAAATACCCACTAGAGGAACCCTAATGAAATGGAGCAAGGTACGAGCTCACTATGAGATTAATAAAACACAATGGATTGGAGTGTTGAGATATTGTCGAGCCACTGCACCACAAGCTACATGCTGTGTGAAATGAGCTTGCTTATCATAATGGCCTCTACTAAACTAATATATACCTTCGGTTGATGTACCATTGAAACCACCAGAACGACATGGTCTCTTCTCTCTCATCATGGCCTCTTTCCCCTGGCTGCAAATATGCTAGATTCTTCGAGCTATCTCTATGGCTAGATTGAAAGTAGTCCCAACCTCTAACTCTCGAGCCATAGAAACCCTGATTTAATAGGTCAAAACCTTAATGAACGCCTCACCTTTTCTGCCTCGGTGGGGATCAAAAAAGCTGCATGGCAAGAAAACTCTATGAATCTTCCCTTATACTCGATCACTGACATACAACCCTGGTGAAGGTGCTCAAATTGGCTTCTTAACTCATCCCTCCTGTTGAGTGGGATGTACCTCTCAAGAAATTGCAAAAATTGAGTCCATGTTAGAGTACATGAACCAGTCGTCTTTGCCAACACATAAGCCTGTTATTATCTCCTAGCAGCTTCTCTTAACTGAAACATAGTAAAGTCTACTCAATTGGACTCTATCAAATGCAAATTGTAAAACATCTGATGACATTGGCCTAGAAAATCTTAGGCATCCTCTAAAGCATCACCATCAAAGTGAGAAAGGTGTAACCTCTGAAATCACTCGAATCTCTTCTGCTTCTCAGCAGACATTGTGGACAAAGTTCAGGTAGACACGCATGATGACTACAGAAGCAGATGCTGTACTGCATGATGAATAAGGGGAAAAAACTCACTTATTAGACCTATCAGGGAACCTAGTTCTCTAGTGCAGGTTAGTGGCTTCTTTGTTCATTCATACACAATTTAAGATGAACGAAAAAAATATCACATCATCATCAGTGTGACAATCTCTTTAAAGTTGAGTCTCTTCAGCTAATACGTCACAGCCCAAACGTCACTCCTTTTATTAACATTACATCTCCCAAGTAAAAGGGTGCCGCCATTTCAGAATGGGTCCCTCATCATAATGAAATCAACATCACAACCCTTTCTCTTCCACACTCGAAATTCCTAGTTTGTCTTCTCTCTTCTCAAATCCACAGTCTTTCGAGAATAATCTCATCATGTTTGAAAATCAAGCAACCTTCAGTATGCCTGACAATACTATGATTGAGTCCTCACCAATCAGTAGTTCAGCGGTGAACCTTTCTCCCAACAAAGTCACTATTCCAAACCCAAAAGAAGAGTCTCCTCCACACTCCACTCCCTCTCCTGCCCACTATGAGTCCACTCTTCATCTGAGCAAGTCTAATAATGTAGGTCCTCCTCCAGTCTCACCAGTCAAACAGAGTCAACAGGGTAAACAAGGGAACCTCATTTAGGAACTTTCAACTCTATCCACGGCTAAGCACTTGAGTGAAGATCTGGTGATTAGTCATGTAGAGACTAAGATCACCATGACAAGTTGTGACTCTATAGGTATCACTCCTTCATCTATTGAAATTGCCATGGAACCACAAGAAAATGAGGGAATAGATAATACGTTTTCCATTGTGTCAGAAGGGGTCATTATAGAGGAATGTGCAGGAGGTCTAAGCCTTAGGGGGAAGAGACAGAAGAAGATGGAGCAATTGTGCCATTTGAATAGATGGCACAAGGTGATGCTACTGGTGTCCCATGTGATAAACTTGATCCCTCCATGGAGTATCCAGGTCATGAGTCATCTCCCCAAGTCAGTATTGATCCTGCTCCCTCTCCCCACTTCGATACTGAGCTTTTGAATATGGTGGTGACTGAGACGAATCTTGACAGTGAAGAAGACGCAAATGATTTGGTTTATTCTAGTTTTATTAGGTCTAGGACTAATCCAGTGGTAGCTTTAGATCCACCTCCTAAGCGACCTACTACACGATTGCAACAAAAGAAGGCTCTAGAGTTTGCACTCAAGAAGAGTAAAAGGGGTCGGAGAAGGATAAGTTTGATCAAAGATGCAAATGTTGTACAAGAAGAGGATGTTCCTGTAGTGGATATGGATGAGGAAATCATAGAGGACCCTATTTCCGTGACCCGTAAGTCTTTAAAATAGAAGCTCTCTCTCTCTCTCTCTCTCTCAATCTACCACCGTATGCATATCAATATCACAACTCACACCACAAGTGCCCATATTCATCAACTTGCCAAAAGAATCAACAATATCAATGTTTCCACAACAAATAGCCCATAGCTCAACCATAATTTGCACAAGAATCTCAACAATAACGAAATGAAAGTGAATTGCTCAACAAGAAAAATACCTCAACAATTAACAACTTCACCTCAATATGATGACGACTTTCTCAACTCCAACACCAATAACTCAACAATAAGATATTTCACAAAATAACAAATTCATTTACAAGTAAATTCAGCAATTAAAGATGTAACAAGGCAATAAGGAAGGCAATCACTTCAACTAAGCATATAAGAGCAAAATAATAAGTAAGAGGTAGAACAAGTGCTAACACTATCAATTAAAGCATATAAGGGTAGATTAACACATGTATGAGTTGACTAACAATGAGGGATATAACTTGTTATGGCAATTCAATTAAAGGCATGGAAAGAGTCGAAATAATCTAAACCGGTCAAATACCACATATAACTCATGTACCCGCTCGTGACCTTACTTACACGGCTTTCACATACACAAATAGTACAATCAATCCCAAATTCTAAGAGATAATTCTCGCACACAAAGTTAGGAAAGATACTTACCTCAACTAGGCCAACTCAATCCTCGAAAATAGTTTTCCCCCTAAAATTCGCCTCCACATTGCTCAAATCTAATCAAAAGTTACTTAATATCACCAACCAAGGAAAGGGAAAACAATTATAATAAATAAAGTTTTGATCTTTACAAAGTTTTCAAAAAGCTAACCCCGGACCAATTCGGTCAAAAACTGAGCCCAAGGATAGATTACGATTACCCATAAACCCATGAATCCATATATGTGTTTACTCTTCAAATTCGAATCCAAATCGACTCTCAAAACTCAATTCTTTATTTTTCAAAAACTTGACAGAACTTCCCAATTTTCCCTCTTCTAATCACATAAATATTATTTTAAATCTGAGATATATTCACGAAATATAATTATAAATTAATTATAATCACTTACCCAATATTCATAGATGAAAATTCCCTCTCCAAATCCCCTCCTACCGAGTGTATAGTTCTAAAATATGAGAAATAAGACTAAATCTAGCCCTTACGTCCAACTATGGATGTTGCATTTGAGAGAAAAGGTTCGCATTTGTGAACCATCAAAATTGCAGACCGGGGATAGCATTTGTGAAGCCTGACAACCTTAACAAATGTCGCAATTGCAAAACTAAGACACATTTGCAAAAGTGACCAAGTTATCACAAATGCGACCCAAGCCCCAGGCCTGCTGACTTCGCAAATGCGAAGGGCTAATCGCAATTGTTACATAAGACCACCCCCTCTCACCTTAGCAATTGCGATGCTGGTGCTTGCAATTGTAACAATAGAGTGCCATCAACCCAACAATTTCATTTTCAGTTCAAACCAATTCGAATTACGTCTGAAATTCAGCCCTCGGGGCTCAAAATTAAACGTCCACACAAGTATAAACATATATCATACGAATGATCAAAATATAAAAATAACATCTAGAACTACGAATCAGACACCAAAATGCGTGAATTTCAAAGTAAAGTTGAAGAACTTCTAGAATTGCAACTAAGCATCCAAACTATCAAATCAACTCCAAACGATACCAAATTTTCTAGACAAGTTTTTAATAGTATATGGACCTATTCCAAGTCTCAAAATCCAATTCCAAACCAGATAGCCAAAAGTCAACCTATGGTCAAACTTCCAAACCTTAAATTGCCAATTTTCGACAAAACAACAAAAATCAACCTACGGGCTCCTGAATTCAATTCCAGACATATAACCGTGTCTGAAATTATGATACGAAGCTATCAGTGCCATTAAAATACCATTTCGGGACCTTTTTCACAAAAGTCAAACATTGGTAACATAATCAACTTAGGCTTCTAAGTACGGGTGTTTAACGGGTGGGCCGGGCCGGGCCGGTCCGGGTTAGGAAAAAATGTGATCGGTCGGTTTCCAATCAGGGTCGGTTATGGGCTATTCAAAATCGAGCTTAACGGGTTTGGGTCCATCCAGGTAGAAAATGAACCGGAAGTGTTACGGGTTCAAAGGGCCAGGTCGGGCTGGTTAGCATTTTTTTTTTGTATTTTGTATAACTATCATAATTTATATTAATATAAAGAAAATATAAAACCAAAAAATAATTTTATCAAAAGATTGTTTGAATAAACGGATGCAAAGGCTTTAAAATCTTTATATTAGAAATTTCAAATATTTCGCTAAGAATTTAAGATAATAGAATACAATGAAGATGAAAAAAAATTGCACTTATAATTTGCAAGTTTTTTTTTTATTTCAAACTTACAAATTAAAGTTTGCATTTAACAACTAAATTAACGAAAATATAGTAAAACTATTTTTTCATTGCATAATAATAGTTCAAATTAATCTATCAAACTAAAACATTCAGCATAAATACGTCTAATAATTATAAAATAGCATAAATTGTCTCAATTCAACTTAAATACGAATTACTGGAGGACGCTCAAGACAACTCTTCATATGTCTCCTTAAATAACCTTTGCCCACTCACTTTAGATGAAGATTTAAGACTAGACCACAGTTTTTGCACTTTACTTTGTGAACTTGTTTATTTTCTTCTACCACCTCAAAGTTTCCCAAATATATGAGCGCACTCTAGAAGTACGGGGCATGATTTAACTTGAATTAAAATTTTGAGTTTGAGAAATGTGAGATGAGTGAAAATATGAAGAAGAGCGTATTTATAGTTTTTCAAAGGGCTAAATTAGTAATTACTAAAAGCATTTTTTTTCAAAAAACATTGCCCCAAAAAAGAAATATTCTTGCAATCAACCCGTTAGGCAACAGTCATATGACATTTAAAAACAAAAAATATTTCAGATTTCTAGCCGTTAAACCGGTCCGGACCGGACCGGTTAACTGGTTCAATAGTAATTTTTATTTCGGCTATTGTAAGTCTTGTTTGCTTTTGTCACTTCTGCTTATCGATACATGATCGTCATATTTTGTTAACATGATTGATATTGTGTATGCCAAATAATAAAAGTTTTGCAGTTTGTAATAATGTGGAGATTTATACGACACTTGAGCAAATCATTTGACCAAAGTGTAGTTCTTTTGGTTTCTGGCGTGTTCAGTAACTGTTTTGGGGTCCGACTAATCTAGATTTATATAAAAAAATTTCAAATTTGAGGTAAAGAACTTCCTATTAAAAGAGACTCCATAACTAAAGCTAGAGTATAATCGTAGATATTTTATTAGTGTCGATCGAGTTGTCATCTCTATTTGCTTTTAAGAAGCACAGTGTGAGGTTGTAATTTGGAGAAAACATGTAGTAAAGCTTGAGTTAGTTTAAAGGGGTTAGCAACAGTCGTGTGTGTTTACTCTCAAAATCGGATAACAATTAAATTTGTAAATGATTTTAAAGATATATGGATTAAATTAACACAAAGCGACAAGTTAAATTTCAATTGAAATAAAGTATGATAAAGTAAGTTCAAAACACACGAATCGAACAGTTACACCCTTAGGGGGAGGGTCACCTTTAAACAGAATACCAGCAATGTTTCCTCGAGCTCATTCGGGGTCAGGGTCGATACCAGGATCATGGGCTCAATGTTCTCAAGGACGGACATTTTGACCTCGAGTTCTAATTCGATGAGACTCGGGGTCGATCTTCAACCCCTCACTTTCGAGCCCAATCTACCATGCAGTAGATGAACCCGATTTCAATCGTATACAGCGTGATTATTGGGTGAAGGACTTAGGTGAAGCTCTTAGGATTACATTGTAATCGAGTTTGGCTCCTTTTAGTGGAGGAGTTAGTTGAAATCCCATAGGGGGTGGGTTGTGGTTCTTATACCTTTAAGCCAATGTGGTTTCCATGTTATTGTTGTCACTATTGTGTTAAAACAGAAATTAGAAAAGTTGTTTGAAGAAATTAAAAAAATGTAAATGATAAGAAGTATTCTGAGTCCACAAATTCCTTGTGTGTCCTTAAGGAATTTTAACTCCCTCACAAGTCGCCAAGGTAATGCATTAAATCTTCCTAGGATGAAACGGAATAAACCTTCCTGCAACAGTGGCAATACAAACTATAAGATACCAACGAACTCAAAAAACGGAGCAAAATCACATTTACGAATTTGAAAGAGAAACTGCGAAGTAGAATGCAGGAGTTTCATAAGGAAGTTCTATATTTTTCAGTGTGTGAAAAGGAAGCCATGCCTCGAAGTTTATAGGCAATTGTCGGAAGATGTGTGATGTCTGTTCATAATGTGAACAAATATTTGAAAGGAAGAGGTATCTGTTCAAAAGGGAAAACCGACTTTTAGCGTTTTGGATTCCAGTTAATTCCGTTAATGAACTGACTGGCACTCAATTAATTCTTAAATAATTAATTAAATAAACTTTGTCAAAAAATAATCTCATCGATCATTTTCCAAATCCAAGGGAAAACCAACGTTCAGCATTTTCGATTCCAGTTAATTCGGTTAATGAACTAACTGACACTTAATTAATTCTTAAATAATTAATTAAATAAACTTTGTCAAAAAAATTAATCTCATCAATCATTTTCCAAATTCAATCCCAATCCCAAGCCGAAGCCGAGTGACGACGACGGCGCGATGCTTCATTCTCTTCAACTCCTTTTAAGAGCTCTAAGAAGTGATCCTATATTTATACGCACAAGTAGAGTTGTTCCTCACCAATGAGGGAAAAAGTTCATTTGACAAAGCTCACTTGATTCAAATTTTCTAAATTTTCATTTCCCACCAATTCCCAATTTACATTTCTAGTCTTTAAGCCCAATGGCGTAAAGTCCAACAGTTAAATAGCGTGTTCTTTACTTTTCCGCTCTTTATTTTCCCACAGTTAGCTTCCCAAAACACCTAGTGTACAATGTTCAATGTAGTAGTTCTAGTAGGTTGAGCTAACTTTAGGCAAATTTTAAGAGAGTGCAAAAATTTGCAACGACCCAATTCACTCGTGTAGTGTCAGTGCCTAAAACAACAACTGGCCATTGGAATTATGCAGGAAAAGTCAGAAGGATGACGAAATATGTATAGATGTGTTGACCTAAGCAGTATAGGTTTTGATTATCTAACAAAGGAACACATGTATGAATAACCCCACTGCACACTTGAAGAGAACTCAGTCCAAAACAAGAAAAGAGTTAGAGGTTGAAGTTAGCTAGAACTCTTTCCCACGGAAAAGTAAAGCATCATACTTCTAGTTAGTCTTTTTTCTACTAACTATATTAATATTAGTGTTGTTTTCTCTTACAGACATCACATACGTGCTGAAGTAAAGCAAGAATTAGGAGCGAAATAGTAAGGAATTTTGTGAGCAATTCCTGTGAGATTCAAGGGTGTGAACCTAAAGCTACATGAACCAGATTAAAGAACCAGTTCAATAAGGAGTTTTATGCATCTGTCCTTAGTTCTAATTCAAGTGTAGTAGGAGTTTTTGGGTTACCTTTCAGCTTTCTTTATAAGCAATTGTACTAGGTACTTGAGTTGTCTTATTCTAGGTAGAGTTAACTTGAATTAGTAGCAATAACCCGTGGCGTGTTGATAATGTTAGAGTTTAATTCTTAGGTTTGCAAGAGTTTAATTTGTTAACTTTGTTTTAACTCAGAGTTTAGTGAAGAATTTAGAAAAAAACCTACTGGGAAGTAGGTCGTGGTTTTTTTCACTTTTTTTAGCCGGTGTGTTTTTCACGTAAACATCCTTTTATTCTTTACTTTTTTATTTATTCCGCTACAATAGTATAAGGACGTAAAGAACCAAGTTCTTCAATAATCTAGTGCACGCGAAAATTGCGCACCACGCAATTACTCCACTCCCTCTTGTATAGTATTGAAGTATAAAACATCAACATATTGGTATTTTTAGGAGGAAATCATACACCAGAATAACCTATATATTGGCAAAATGATAGCTGGTCCCGTGTTTTATTAATCTCACACATTATTTGGAACTTTTATTTTTTTGCATACATAGCATCAAAATAGTTGACGATAAACGACGATCATTGATCAGCAAAAATAGCAATGGCATTCCGAATGAATCCAATCCCAGACCCAGACACACGCTCCATTAATATCTTTCTCCTGATTGATGCATTGGTTGCTACATGCATCATTATTAAGACATTCCCCAATCCATGTTGTGCTCAGTTTTCCACAGTCAGCCTCTGCTATAGGCATATTTCTATATATCAGAAGAGCCAAGGTTTCGACCTGGCTGCTTCAAGTCCTTTAGGAAAAAGTTTAGGATATTTTGTCATTTTGTATTAGACTTTAAACGTGTCTCTCAACCCTATAGCAACTGCATTTACTCTAAAAAAAACTCTCCATCTCTGCATTTGCTTCATCAGTTCATCTTTCTTCTCTTCTCAAAAGCTTTGCCTACTGATCGTCTTCTTCTTCAATCTATATTTCATAGTCTTCCATCTTCAGGTACTGAGTTACCCTATAGATCCAGCACCAGATATACATCCTGTCAATCTAAATTTCTGAATTGTTACATTAGAAGTCTATATGTTGGAGAAGCAATAGTCGAATGGAAATTTTCTTTACATTATTTTGTAAGTTTAGATGGAAAGCTATAATTCTATTAATTGGTGAATTTTATGATTTAACCTGGGATTCTAAGTTGGGGATTTTATGATTGTTTTAATAATTGTTATTTTTGTGGTTGTACTATTTGTAGCTTTTCGTACTGAATCGAAGTAGTTCAACTTCTAATGAATATGTTCTCTATTTTCTAGATGCTAATGCATTTTTTTTTGGATCTGTTGTATCTGAAATTCAAAGTAAGCATCATTCTCCCTTTTTTGTTTTTGAATTTGGAGGTTTTACTTTTCCGTCTTCAATAATTCTCTCCTTTCTTGGAATAGGAATCAGAAATAGCTAGCATCTTCAACATCAACAATCCAGTGGTTGATTGCTAAGTGCAAGATGTGTCAAGATGAAGAATAGGATTGAAATTTGGAAGCCTTTTGGTCTTGTGCAAGGTTTTCAGAGCCTTACTATTCTGGTCTCATTTTTGTTTTATGTATAATATGTTATCAAATTGGTGTGTTTTTCGTCCGGAACTGCAGCCAATATGCCTATGCTCTCTCACAGATTTTATTGATAGAATTTTTTCTTCACTAAAAACTTAATCTTGAGTAGCACTCTTAGTTTGTCTTCACCAAAAACTTAATCTTGAGTAGCGCTCTTACTTGGCTTAACGATCAAAGTTTTTGGTCTTGGTTTGACTCCCTGCTCTAGATATAGCATTTTTTTATTAGGAGCAAACTAATATTTTTTACTCCTTTGCATTTTCTTGATGGCATAATATAACATCTTTCTTCATTAAAAAAATGTAATCTTAAGTACACTTTATTAAGGATTGTTTTGTTTTTATTGATGTGCACAGGGATCTTTACTTCCACAAGGACGTGTTAATTCAAATAAGAGATCAAAACAAGTGTTCGTCTTGTGATGAGCTTGGCTGAATATGAATGAGTCACTATTGGTTACGTATGTTTGGGAATCCAGGTAATTGATCAACAGACCTGCTAAACTTCTTATTCTTAAAGACATGGGTGTTATTTATATTTCATTCTTTTATCTCTTTCTATGTAAGTTAAAGTGGTAAAATCAATACATGATTTTCTATTTTAGTTCTATCATGGTGTGGTTCCTTATGTTGAGTTGCCTGTTACATATGATATTTTGTAATATGAAGTATTGAAATTTTGAGTTCAAAGGGGTCTTTAAATCCATGAAGTTACAAAATTCTAGATGGAATATGTGGTGTTTTTATTATATGGGTGTATTAACATGTAATAGATGTCATAAATTAGTATGTCTCTAGCTGATTGAATGAGTCCTTTTTGAACATCAAAGCTTAAATGATATATTAGAAGTCTAAATAAATAAACTCCTATTAAATAAAAATAGTAAATAATTGTCACACTTCCTTTTTACGCTACCGCACCCCTTGAAGGGGTGTAATAAAGGGAGTTTTTCCAATTAAAGGACAATCGAAATGGGATTTGTTTATTAAGAGATTCAGAGTCGCCACTTGGGAGATTTATGGTGTCCCAAGTCACCGGTTGAATCCCGAATCGAGGAAAGATTTGACTCTATTTAACAGTCCGCGAACCAGAAATCCGGATAAGGAATTCTGTTAACCCGGGAGAAGGTGTTAGGCATTTCCGAGTTATGTGGTTCTAGCACGGTCACTCAACTGTCATATTTGGCTTATTTATCTGATTTATAATATGCTTTAACTTATGTGCAAATTTTAATCTTTAATCGCTTTTAATTATTTTCAAGGAATTGAACGTCGTTTAAAATATATTTTTGGATCACGTCACATGAAATGCACCCGGATCCTCGACATATTTTATTCAACGTTTTGGGATTTGGATTTGGTCGCATGAAATGCACACCCGAATTTAGGAAGGTAAAATTATTAAACACACGCCTAAAGAGACTAACACATCATTATTTTTAGGGAAGGCCGTAAAATTCGCTAAACAACCCGTCCCGAAATCTAAGCATTTTAATATATACATTTAATGAGGGCCCTACAATTTTTGCATTTTTATTTGGCGAGGCTCATCTCATTTTTATTTAAAAAGGATCATCCTATAGTGACTACGTTTTTCTATTAAGTTCGTCTCTAAAAATGAAATAAGAAGAAAAAAACAGGGTCCGAATTAAATTACATGCTTAAGAATTGTTATCGTCGAGTTCCGAACACGGTTTGTTAAATCAGAAAATATGTGCAATATGGGCAGTCCGTTTGCCAACAGGTCCAACACATGTAGTATTAAATGGGACCTGGGCCTAGTTAATTTATTCTACACATGTTCACAGTTTTGCAAAGCTGAAATGTAAAAATGATGATATTTAATTAAACAAACTACTGCAAGTTATAGAAAAAATAATTAATTGGAATGGGGTAACTTAAAGGTCTAGTTTTAATCCTAAATTCAAACAATTTGCATGCTGAAATTAGATTGCCCTGATAATTAGAGGTCTACTGGCCTGATTATACTTGTCATGCATTTGAACGTAC
This sequence comes from Nicotiana glauca, assembly GCA_026770625.1. Taxonomy (NCBI): domain Eukaryota; kingdom Viridiplantae; phylum Streptophyta; class Magnoliopsida; order Solanales; family Solanaceae; genus Nicotiana; species Nicotiana glauca. The sequence continues at coordinate 29,115 of MU761025.1, read as the reverse complement.
ACTACCTAATAACCAAGCTAAAACAGAATATTATTTATTACATTACTACAAAATTGTCCAGTTACACAAAAGGGGGCAGAAATTTACATAATCGTAGTATATGAAATGTTCTAACTATAATCAGTGAAGAAGAAGGTTAAAACTAATTAAAGACTTCAAACTTCCGCTCTTTCATATGTATTCATGCTTCATGCTTCATGTTTCAACTTACAATAGCCAGTGTATCAGTTGCATACCTGATACGGGAAGCAAAAGAAGAGGAAGATCAGTAGAAATGCAGTAGCATACAACAACAGCAACACTCAGCAACAACCAGTAGCAACCAGTAATAACCAGCAAACAGAAAATCCAGCAGAACCCAATGAAACAGTAACAGCTAATCCAATAGCACAACCCATGAAATACCACTTGAAACCCAGCAAACCAAAGTGCAATCACAGGCAGAAACAGAAGGGAACCAGATGCAAGAGATGCAATAGAACAGTTCTGATTCTCTATTCTTTAACACCAAAACAGAAACACTCTCAAACTACCTGAACTTTTAGTGTAAAAATTCAGCCTAGACTCTCTGAAAAATAACTGTAAGAAAACAACCTACTTAAACTTTTTATCTCTGAATTCTTGTTAGAAAATCCAGCCAAATTTCACTCTTTTACTAACTGAATATCTAATGTCTAGAATCCAGCCTATATTGCTCTCTTAAACTCTGGACTTTTTCCAGTGTCCAAATCCCGCCAACTTAAACTTTCTATCTCTGAACTTTTGGTTTGAAAATCCAGCCCTCTCTTAGTCCTAAATGACCCTATTTATAGCCCAAAGCAGGCATGCTAATTCTGCCTAGAAACAATCAGACCTTAGTTCTGCCCATACCCTCTCAATCCCCACTCCTAGTGCCTTGTTCTTGTTTTAATTCATGTTCCCCACTCTTGGTTCCCTAGTGTTTCAATCAAGAGTCATGGGGTGATTAAAATATTCCTATTAACTCCCCATGCTCTTATGTCTTGTTCTCCATTGTTTTAAACTAATGACATTTATTACCACTTGACAGACCCTTAAGTTCAAACTACTTGCAGGCCTGTAAAATCCCCAAGTTACCCCACTTAAACCATTGAAAATTACTGTATTACCCTAAGCCTGTTAGCCTGTTATTAAACCTATATAAGTTCAAATCCAACAATTGACCAAGACTGATTTCTAACTATCTCCTAATTGCTCATTCAAATATTACAGCTATAAACCAACATCCTAGTACCAAATTCACACAGATTCAATGCAGGAGTGATGATAGACTATAATAACGTATTTTAGTCGATTATTACGCTCTAATTTACTGCACTTTAGTTGAGTTTGCGCTTTAATCGCTAGTGTTTTGAACTAACGATGTGTTTTATGCCTTGTAGGAGTGATTCCGAGCTATATAGATGTTATGTAATAAATTCAAGTGATTTAGAGCTTTGAAGTATGAGTAAAATCCCAATAAATTAAGCTGGGATCGTATTCGGGGATCAACGGATGATAAAACAACAAAACAAAGACTCGAGGAGGCATATTATGTACTGTCTAGTAAACTAGACATAACTATTTTCTCAGAACTCCATTTTGGCTCTACAATATATGGTTGGAAAGCTAACTTAAAGTGCTACAACTTTCTGGTTTTACGTTTTTCCAAATTCCAAACGGAACAGGGTGAAAAACGCGGTCACAACCGCGACCGCGGAACTGACCGCGGCAGAAAATCAGAGACCATGTTTGGCCGCGGTCCTACCGCGGCCGCGCCTCTCCAGGTGTCAAAAAGAGTCCTTTTTTGTCCAGGACAAGGTTATTTCTGCCCTACACTATTCCAACTTGTATAAAAGGCGTCCTAAACCTATTTGAGAGCAGGAGAGACATATTTTTGACACAAATTAGACCTAAGGAGGCAAGAGACACTACTTGAGGGTTAGACAACACCCTTGGAGGCAAGAACACATTGGGAGCAAGGCGGAGAATTCTTCTACTAGTTTTTCCTTCCTCTTCCTATTTTTCATTGTTGGTTATGACTTTTAGTATTGTAGTTTTACATACTATTATGAATAGCTAATTTGTTATCTAGAGTTTTGATAGAACCTTTTGTAGGATAAATTCTTGTTATGTTTTTATATAATTGAGCCATAGCTTTTCTCTATTTGTTCAACTACATTTATATTCTAGTTGATTGAAGAGCTCTTAATTAGCTGTGCCTATTTAGTATGCATAAGTCGGGAGAGAGTGCATATTTAGGTAATTGTTGAACAACACCACTCCCAAAGTATATGAGGGATCAATAACCGAGGGTTTAAAGGTGGAATTAGGGATAACGAAGCCTTGGGTGCGATATGAAGTGAGCTGTATTAAAATCTAGCTAGTGTAGCTCGGGAGAGTGCATTTAGTAAATTATCGTAATTATTCGGGAGAGATTTACGGTAATAAGAGTGCTCATGATTGGTAGAGAATACTTAGGCGAAATTATAGAAGACATAGCGGGAAGGATTCCGACAATTGGG
>MU761017.1:145947-211126 GCA_026770625.1 Nicotiana glauca | reverse complement strand
TGCTTCTTTGATTTGCCCATATTATTTGCTTGTATCTGTTTGATTGTTCTTTCTAGTAAAATGGTGTTTAGTTATACATACCAGTACAATTCAAATATACTGACGTCCCTTTTGCCGGGGGCGCTACATTCGTGTTATGATTGTAGGTGGATCTATAGCACGCACTCCAGTCCATCGGCAGTAGCACCTCCTCCAATTTCCATCAGCTGTATGGATGAGCCCCTTTCCCCTCGGGGCCAGGCGTGGCTTATGCCGCTGTTCTTCCCGGAGTCTTATTTTTGTATTTTTGTAAGGTATAGCCGGAGCCTTATTGCCAGCATTTCTGTATTATTCTCCAGTTATATTTAGAGGCTCCGTAGACATGTTGCGGGTAGTGTCGGGTATTGAAAATTAAAATAGAAATATTGATGTTTGGCAATGATACATATAACTTGTAATACCCTTAAAGAGGCGAAATGAAATTTCTAATGAAAATGAAATGGAAATTGTTAATTATATGTTGATAGAATTTGATTAATGGAGTCTATCCCTTATTTAATTATGAGTTTGGGTTGGATAGTATGTATGAAACCGGCCAAGCTTGCTCAGTCGGGTTTATTCGGTTGAGCGCCGGTCGCGCTCCTCGAATTTTGGGGCGTGACAGATGTGGTACATAATCCTTCTGAGGCGTACGACCCATTTCAATCATTATGTGCGTACTACCGAGGGTCGAACGATAAGAACCATAGATGTAACTATCCTGCCGAGGCAAACAGCCCCATCCCATTAGAATAGGAAGCTTTGATGGGTCCTTGACCTCACTCATGTGAGTATGTGATTTTTGCCCTATAAGGAATACTCCTATAGAACCCAAGAAAATAAATTTTTCTGTTAATTATTTGCCATTTGTAGGAAATTTTGTAGAATTTTTCTTAATTATTAGCATTTCTGTGCATGTTTAATTTTTATTTAAATCATAAAAAATATCAAAAATACCATGAATTGTATTTAGGCTTTATTTTTTTTTTTTTACATATTTAGGATTAATCAATGATTATTTGTTTTATAGAAATTTAAAATTCACAAAAATAGCTTATTTTTACATCTTTGTCTTTTAAATTTATTGCTTTTCTATTTTAATTTAGATTTAAGTGATATTTGTAATTTATATAATTAGTTTAATTACACATTTCTAGATAATTTAGAATTTTTATTTTTTTTAAAAAAGAAAAAGGAAATAAAAAAGGTGAATAATTTGGGAATTGGATTTGTTTCAATTAGGTTGATTTTCTACCCATGTCCCAGCCCAATTTATACCCAAAACCCAGGCCCAAAACTAAAATACACCCGGTCCAGCTCCTACGGTCCCTAAACAACCCCGTTTTGTAGTGATTTGATCACAGTTGTTGGGCCTCTATGAACTAACGACTCAGAACTAGTCCCTCATTAAATACATTAGTGTCCGAATTTGTCAACCCCTCCCCAAAACTCAAAAAATTCATTTCATTTCTGTCTTTCACCCTCACAAATAAGAACCCTAGCCACCCCATCTTACCTCCACTGCCTCCACCGGTGCCGAAAGTTGCCCACGACAGTGCCAGTAATCCAAACCTCCCCAAATTTACACCTTGAAACCATCACAACCTCCTCTTTCCAAATCCCCAATCCTCTTCCTTCAAATCATTGTCGAGTTCTTCGTATCTTAAGTCAAAAATCATGGCCCAAAACCCTAACTCTACCAAATCACCCCAAAATCACACCCCACCTTCCTCACACCCCTCTGAGTCTTAAATTACCATCAATTGCCCAAAATATCTACCTTGATTTCGTTAATTTTTTTATCCAATTCCTGGAACTCTAACTTCATTCCTGGTCTTTGATTTGGGCACGTGAAGGACGGTCCTTTGGACCATGACTTACATCAGTCGATTGCTTTTGATGAGAGCAAACGATTGATGTTAGTTTAGGTTCATTTTTACCCCAAAATTATCCGAGTTCATGACTGTCCCAAGCCTTCTGGGTATTTTCTCTCTATCTTACTTTTTCATCTTTTTCTTTTGTTTAGATGGCATGAGTTTAGGTTTAAATTTCAGCATGTGTTATTTTTTGTGTGTGTTGTTAATGTTTAAGCATGTTCACTGATAGGGTTTTCTTTCTTTTTATAAAAATTTCTAATAGTAATAGGTCCCTATTCTGCTATGAATTTTCTCCATGCTCAGTTTTGTTTTGGTTTAGAACTAATCTATGTTTTCAATGTTTGATACCCTAGGTTAAATTGCTGTATGTAATTTTGTTCATAATTTTTTATTTGAATTCTGATTTTTTCTTGCAATCTTTTTTTTGCTTGATTTGAAAATCAATATAACTCTATAGACTTAATTGGACAAAAAAGTTTAGGTAAAAACTGCAATAAGCAGACTGTAGAAGGGCAATTTAGGATTTTCTAATTAGGAAAATATCTAAATGTTCTAGAAAGTGTACCAGCTGTCCAAATTAGTTTTAAAAGATGCTGAAAATGGACAGCTGGACATTTTATCCTCTGCAGAAATGTTGTACTAACTATGAAATTTAGGGTAGAATATTCCCTAGATGCTATTTTTTGGGCACTCTATATAAAGAAAGTTTTCCTTCACTCTCACACACAGAATTTACACACATTTTTCAGCCTTATTCTTTGCACAAAAAAGCTCCATTTTCTTTCTAAAAAGTTCAGATTCCAAATCTTGAAAAAAACTTCAAAACCTTTCATTTTTCTAATTCTTTACAAGTTAAAATCATGGCTTGAAATAGAGAGCTTTCTTGGTCTATTAGAGGGGGATTTCCGAGTTTAGTTGACTGGTTTTGGGTCTGAAATTTTGATTCATTTGGGAGTTGCTGTAGCTATGTTGTTTGTTGCTATTGTATTACTGTGCTTTTGTAGTTTTTCCAGCACTTATTTCTTTCATTTTAATTGCTATTTTCAAGTGCTACTTAAAGGTACACATGTTTCTTCCATGTTTAAGCGCTATGTAAATAGAGTTTGAAGATGAATCCAAGTTGATCTGTAAGTTCCTTGCTGAAAGTTGCAATCATGCTGGAAATTTTCTATCATAAATGGATGGTTTCTTTTGTTCTCTTTGATTCATATCATGAGTGTATATACCTTATATGATTCTAGCATTGTTGGTTTTGTTCATTTCAGTTTGTACATATTTTTTTTGTTACATTGATCATGTAACCTGTTAGACTCCCATAATTAAATTTGGTTTATTCATTGAGCCCAACCCTTATATGGTTAGACTCATGGATTAAAGTTCTTTCCCCTTTTCCCTTAGGTCATCCTTGCAGCATAGGGTTGAGGCCTTTGTTGGTTCAATGAGTTTAACTTTTAGATATGGTTAAACCCATAGATCATTCTATCATGCATTGATTGAATATATTCCTAAGAGTTATATGGTTGAAGATGGTTCTGCAGCAAGTCATCTCTGCCTCTCTTTTCTTGTTATAAGAAGTGTGAAGTTATTTAGGATTTATTTGCAAACCTTGAGCCAACACCTACAGATTTGGTCACTAGTTGACCAAAGCAGCGGGTCCAAAGGCAAAACAAAATCCAAAACTCTACTGTCAAAGCCTGCTGAAATCCAGTGTTGTTCATATGAGAGGCACAACTTTTATGGACAAACAATGTCCACTATATGGGGTTTGTAATATTTTAATTGGTTAAATTAGTATTTTATATTTTTAATAGGATTACCATGTAATATTTGTGATTTTTCAGAAGTTGTATTCTGATACGAAAAGTTATAATAAATGAAGCTTTAATTTTATTTCAAAGTCTTGGCAGGACTGCCATAACGTTTTCATAATTATAGTAGCACAATGGGCTACGTGGTGAGCCCAGTCCGTAAGGGTAGTAAGTGCCATTTTTGTCTAAAATAGGGATTGAATTTGAAGCCCAAATAAATTTGATCAATCTGGAATTAGGCCATTGGTCCTAGGTCCTGAGCCCAAATCCAGGCTCTCCTTGTTCCTTATAAATCATGGTTTAAGTGTATGCTTCTCCTATCTATTAACTCATGTTGTTAAATGTTAAAATTAGGATTGTGTTTGATTTTTGGATACTTGTTTTACTTAGAAACAAGCTAAGATTTGGTTGTTGTAAATATATAAGTGCTGTTAATTTTAGAGGTGGATAGGCCCAGTTGCAAAAAATAGGCCCGCCTACATGTAAGCCCAATATGGGCTGTTCTATTTGGACTCAACAAATATTTTTGAATCCTTTCTCTTAAGGATAGAGTCCAGCCCTAAAAAGTTCAAGGCTACTGATACCCCTTAGCTAAATGACCAATGGGCCATCATCGGCCCAATCCCTCCAAAAAAATTAATTTTAAGCCCAGCCTTCACCCTTTTTTTTAGATAAAGATTTCTTAATTTGTATTCCAATTAGTATCCCTAGCATTAATTTAAAAAAAAGTGCAAAAAGTTTTTTTCTAATAATAATTCGAGGTGCGCCATATACAAACAAAAACCTTTTAGCTATGGCCCTCACATTAGTATTAACCTAGTATTAAAATAACCCTAAATAATCGTAGTTTGCTTTAGGGTCGATTTAGATTAGTATTGCGATTCTCGCGTAAAATAATTGCAAATTTTATTCCTAAAAGTAACCTGAGGGATGCATTCGCACAACTTCAACCAAACTTTTCTTAATAAAATAAACAAAGCATTATTTATTGTGGGCACGTTCGCGTGACATGATGTTGATGCACCAACGAAAAAGAGTATATATACGCATAACTCAATTCTTTAATTACGATTAATTCAAGTGATTTAAAAAGCGGTAAGAGATAAATTCACATAGGTCATAAAAATGAGTAATTAAACAAGTTAAGCCAAGTATAAATCACTAAGTGACCGTGCTAGAAACATGGAACCCGAAAATTCCTAATACCTTCTCCGGGTTAACAGAATTTCTTATCCAGAAGTTTAAAAATAAAAACTTCCTCGATTTGGGATTTAAAATAAATCGGTGACTTGAGACACCATAATTTATTCCAAGTGGCGACTCTGATTAAATAAATTAAATAATCCCATATCGATTAATATCACTTAAATTGGAAAAACTCCCTTATATACCCTGGGGGTGTAAAAAGGAGGTATGACAACTCTGGCAACTCTGCTGGGGAACGTACCCCAAACTTTCTGTTCAGGGTTCAAGATTTCGAGCTTATTAATGTGATTTATTTGGCTTTATTTATTATTGATATCACTTTATTTTTATGGAACCAATGTGCTAATTGCCATTTATTTACCGTTTAATATTACTTGAACTGTATTTAAATCCCTTTTTACGCATCCCTTCTAAGTCTTCTAAAAAATGGTGCTCACGTTCGCGTGGCTATGACGACCCGACCTGTCGTCTCATGAGTTACCACCCCGTTTTCCCCATATTTAGCTTTGTTATGTTTCATTATCCGTATCTTGTGTAATCAGGTTGATTTGGAATGGTTTTGATAGGAAATGAGACACTTAGTCTCTTTTAAGAAGGCTTAAGTTGGAAAAGTCAACCGAATGTTGACTTATGAGTTAGAGGGCTTGGATGTGAATTCCGACAGTTTGGTTAGCTCCGGGAGGTGATTTGTGACTTAGGAGTGTAACCGAAAGTTATTTTGGAGGTCCGGTGTAGAATTAGGCTTTAATTGGCGAAGTTAGAATTTTGGCGAATCCCGGCTGATAGGTGAGATTTTGATCCGAGGGTCGGAATGGAACTCCGAGAGTTGCTGTAGCTCTGTTAGGTGAGTTTAGATATGTGTGCAAAATTTCAGGTCATTCGAATATCGTTTGGTCGGGTTTTTGATCGAATGTGAGTTTCGGAAGAATTTGATAAACTTAGGCTTGAATTCGTGGTGAATGGATGATTTATGTGTTGTTTGACATGTTTTGATAATCGAAGAAAGTTTGTATGATGTTTTGGGGTAGGTTGGTATTTTTGGTTGAGGTCCCAGGGGCCTCGGGGTGATTCCGGGTGATCAAACGGAAGAAAATTGGCTTGGAATGTTGCAGAAAAATGCAACAGCAGTTGCAGGCTATTTTTAGCCTTTGCGTTCGCATAGGCCTTGTCGCGTTCGAGTAAGTTTGGGTTCTTGGCCTTCGAATTCGCATGGCATGCGACGCTTTATCGTAGGCCTGTGTGGATGGCTATCACGTTCGCAGGTGGGTACCACGCGTTCGCGTAGAAGAAATCAGGGGCCACCTTGGTTTACTCATCGCGTCCGTGATGGTTTGGACGCGTTCGCGTAGTGATGGAAGTTGGAGCATCACGTTCATGACTCATTGTACGTGTTCACGTAGGGTTAAAGTGTTCTGTGGATTTTTTGTTCATCGCGAATGCGAGAGGACCCTCGCATTCGTATGGAAGAAAACGCTGGGCGACAGAAGGTTTTATGTTACATTTCATCCGCGACCCATTTCATGTTCCCTCCATTTTTGGACCACTTCAAGAGCTTTTTGGTTGAGATTGAAGAGATTTTTCATGGGATTCGATTGGGGGTAAGTCTCGTGACCTAGAAACGCTATTTTATCAAAGAATCGGAAAAATGGGTGAAAATTGAAGAACTAGGGCTTGGGTTTTTAAATGAGAAATTGGGATTTGAGGGAGCATTTGGACCCCGATTTCGATAAATTTTATATGTACGGACTCGTGGCAAGACGAGGAATCCGGTGATGTAAATTTCAAAATTTTTTGAGAAGTGGGCCCGGGGCTCGTATTTTGCCAACTTCGTATTTTTGGGTGTTTTTCGAGTCCTTTCAGTTGGGTTATGTTCCATTAGATTATTTTAATGTATTCCTTGTGGTTTTGGTCAGATTCTACACTCGAGGAGGTCGATTTGTGAGGGAAGCGCAAGGCGAGCTAGAATTCGGCCGACTTGAGGTGAGTAATGGTTATGAATGATGTACTTAGGGTTTGAGACCCCGTATTTGTACTATGTAGTGCTATGTTGAAATGAGATACGCGCCGTATGATGAGCGTGGTAATGTTACTGCTAGGGATTTGGACTCGGTCCATCCCGATTGATGACTCTACTATATTTTGACTGAGACTGTGCTTATATCTGTATATTTTGGTCTAGTTGCCACGTTTGGGGCCTTGTGCCGATCTGTAGAACCTTTAGGGAGCATGTTGAGCTAATTGACTGCACTTTACCTGTTGAAAACATACTCTTAGTCATATCCTTAACTGTAAAACATAATATAAACAGGTCTTAGCAATTTGCACTCTAAATGAGGAATACCTGGGGTTGAAAACCCCGTCTTAGCTAAGTGGGCCCGAGAGGCCAAGTCTATATTGACTGAGAGGGTCAAGGACCCCATAGTGAGGGTATTTGATATACACCGGATCAGGCTGCACGCCGCAGCAGTATATACATATATGTATATGGATCGGACTGCACACCGCAGTAGTATATTATATGGATCGGACTGCACACCGCAGTAGTATATTATATGGATCGGACTACACGCTGCAGTAGTATATTATATGGATCGGACTGCACGCCGCAGTGATATATTACGTGGATCGGACTACACGCCGCAGTATTATAGCGCTTGGGCTATAGGAGCCCTTCTAGAGTCTGCACACACCCCTGTGAGCACAGTCGACTATTGTTATTGGATCGGACTGCGCGCCGCAGCAGTATATACTATAATTGGATCGGGCTGCACGCCGCAACAGTATTACGTTTGGATCGGGCTACGCGCCACAGTAGTATTGGTAAAGTGTCGGACTGTAGGAGATTTTCACCAGTTTTCCCTGATTAGCTGATCTTTACTGTCCTTACTGTTGGTTATAGAACTGTGTAGTGTTCTTAAAGGATTTCTTACTTTCAGTTGTTATATATTGCTATTACTCACTGAGTTGGAGTATTCACTTTACTCCCTGCACCTTGTATGCAGATACAGGGATCCCGGAGGCATAGCTGAGGTTATTGCTGCTGCCTAGTTCAGTTGTCGGAGTCATCGAGGTAGCTGCCGGTATCCGCAGGACCAGATTTCTCCTCTTGTCTTTTCTTTTACTTCCGCACCTAGACTTTCATATGTATAGGATGTTTCTCAGTTGTATCTAGAGGCTCTGACTCGTGACGCCAGATCTTATATGGGCTGTTTGATATTATTATGGTTTTCGTACAGTTTTTATTACTATCGCAGACTGAGATTTTGCTTAATTGATATTTTAAATTAAATAACTTATATGGAGCTTTGTAACTTGGGATGAGAATGTTCTAAAGGTCGGGCTTGCCTAACAAGGTGTTGGGCGCCATCACTACCCGGGTTTGGGTCGTGACAAGTTGGTATCAGAGCCTAGGTTAGTAGGTCTCACGAGTCATGAGCAAGTTTTGTAGAGTCTCGCGGATCGGTACGGAGACGTCTGTATTTATCCTCGAGAGGCTGCAGAACCTTTAGGAAAACTTCACTTTCTTGGAATTATTATCATGCGTACTTGATTCAGCATGAGATATAACTCTTGAAATTCCTTCCACACGTCTGTATGCGCTCGTGAGCGCCCAATAGTGTACGTGCCTTGATGGCTTGTGATTCCCCGATCAAGGGGCGAGATGTTATCCCGTGAGTTTGACGTTGGGCCAGTCTGGAGGACTTGAGGCCGGATCTTGCCTATGGCTTGAGCATTGAGGTGCTGATCGTGTGAGCAAGTGTTTTGAACTTATATGTTCAGTATTGTCCTTATTATCCGAAATGGCAGTTAGATATCCATATGATGAGTATGTTAGTACTGCGGGATGTATATATATATGACTTGGTAGTAACGAAGAAGTCTGCTGGATAGTAGGTGAACTGTTAAGTGTTCGATCCCTATTGTGATTTGATGTGTGGCCCAAGTTATGGGCGTGTGAAGAATATTTTTGTATCTCCTAGTTGGAAGTTAAGTACATTACGTGTGGCGGTATGAGTTCAGACTTGGGGAGACTAAATGGCTGTGTTATGCATATGATGGTGGAAGGTGTGCTGAAATACTAAATTGAGGCGAAGCAGGAGGGTTATCTCCTACGAAGTGTTCTTGAGTGGTATGATTCTTATGTATATCGATAGAAGATCTCATATGTAATTGAAGAGTACGTGTCGAAATTTGATAAATTCGGGTCGCTTTAGAGAGTGGACTCAACTGACGTGGGGATGAATGCGAGGTTTTGCCGAGGATTTCAGTACTAGATGATCTGTGTTTTCACAAACTAGTAGATGATTTGAGTTTAATCTCACTATAATATTGTGGCATCATTAGAGTAAAAGTATTATGAGTTATTAAATGTGTCTTGATAAGTATGGCTTCGAGCCAAGTTAGGGAGGTTACTGTTGATTAGCTGATCGCACGGTTATGTGCTACGTTGTTTCTGTTTTGAGGTATGCTGGCGGATCAGTCCTGGTTGCAGAAAATGAGCCGAGGATGGCACGAGTGAAGCAAAATTTTGATAAAGGTTATATGGTGCTTCGTACATGTGAGGAAATACTAGGATGTCTTGAGGTGTTGCTGATAAAGAATGCTCAGTGTATAGGGAAGGAAGATGGTTGTTTGTATTGGTATGAGATCATGTTCTGTGGTGTCAGAGTACTAATAAGGCACGAGTAGTTTTGTTCGTTAAGTCAGATAATTTACAACTGTGTAAGAGTGGATGACTCTCGAGAATGGTGTTATTGTGTTCAAGATTTGGCATGTAATAATCAGGTGTCTTAAGGTTGTGTATGTGGCTAGGGACTGTGTTTCATTAGAAAAGATCAAGACTTGTGGTATTTTATGTTAATTATGGGATTCTATGTATCAATATCTGGGAAGTAATGGTAATGAATTTCAGATTCGCAGGAAGTTCTTCGGGGTAAAGTACTCTGGAATGTGGTATTTCTGGGAACGATTGAGAGAATATTCAGTGGTCATGGGTCTTAGACAGTGGGGTCTTATGTGCGAGTTTCGTGTGGTAAGCCTGGATTGAGGCATTGTGATGCTACAGCGAGGGAGAAATATAAAGTGGGTGATGAACAAAAAGAGAAATTTGATAGATGGAATAACTTGATAGTAGACCGAATCGGTATGCTAAGGATATGATTAATTCTTCATATGTATTTGAGGTAATGAGCTTTTACTGGTATTGAGCAGCAAGGCTCTTGAGTTCTGACAACTTGCTTAGCTTGGTTCGGGTAGAAGGATCCAGTCCTGGCAGTTTAGCCTGTGCAAATGGAATTGGGAGAGAATCCTTGTTGGGTTTTATCGTGGTTTGGAGATGAGTATATTTTCTATGGGTATGCGAAGCATGGAATGTGTAATGATTCTTCTTCTAGATGGGATTGACGGAAGGTCTTTGCTGGATGGGTTACAGTTCAGTTCTGAAAAGAAGTTCATAAAATTCCTAGGCAACGGGTAGCCTCAGGTAACCAAGGAGATGGTACTGCTAATTGGCGGTGATTTGATGAGAGTGTATGTCTCGAAAGAAGGGTAATGTGATTATAATGATTATATTTTGCCAGTATTGCGGCACTTTCTTGCTAGATCGACTGCTGATATCTGAGTGTGTTCGATGGCACAGGAGAATTTTAGAATATCTTCAAAGAATGACTAGGCACTCGAGGTGTAATATGTATTTATACTGTAGAATTTGGGATCGGCCATAGTAATTTGTGTGCTATGTGGAGCTGGAGACTGGGAGTTCTCATGTTCAGGCTATGTAGTGGTTGTGGATAGTGTGTATTGGTACTGTTAGCGGCTATTGGGATTGGAGGCCCGAGTGGATCCTTCTTTGTTGGTATGTTAGATTTTGCATATGATGTTGAGCTATAGACTGGTTGTCGCAATGTGGGTTATTCTAGACTACTGTGCTATGGGCTATGTGGGAAAATTCCACCGGTTGCGTGGCGAGGTGCATCGGATTATGTTCTAGCAGAGTGGTTTGTATTCCAAAGACTAGCGGACGGCTGGGAAGGATTGCTTTTCCTTAATTGAACCTTTATGGCGGATGTCAGTGTAGAGGTTCCTACCCTGGATTCAGTTCCGGTATTGAGTGACTTTTTGGATGCGTTCCTTATGGCCGGGCATGTCGCCGGGCAAGACTGTGGATTTCGGTATTTATTTGGTGCTGGGAAGCGTATTGTACGACTCCGGCAGGAGTTATAAATGTGGAAGGAGCAGCTTCAGGCTTCTTGGTATTGAGCTCGTTGGCAGGCCGATGTGGCACATATTTAGATTGAGATGGCTTGGTTGACCCTGATATGTATTGTTGAGGGACAGATCTATCGTTATTGAGCCTGCTAGTGATCTGGGGAGATCTATGAAATGCTTTTCTGTGCGGTGAGGTGTTATGATTTTCGGATTATGTTTGAGTTTTGTGGCTTACAACGCTATATGTAGATATCATTACGCACCCAGTATGTTTACAACCGATACTCGGTATTTTGTTATTATGAGCAAATTTGGCTCGATGTGCATCTCCCTATGTGAGATATTTGTGTGGATCGGGTGGCACGCCGCCACGGGTATGTTATCTGGATCGGGTTGCATGCCGCAACAGTGTGATGTTGAGAAAAGTTTTCCAAATGCTATTTTGTATGCCTTGCTTCCTGGTTTCTACGGAAAGTCTGTACTGGGTGTTGCTCGATGAATGGCGCATCGATTGTGTCCTTTCAGGATCGTATGGTGTATATTACTTGCTTCACCCTGAGTATAATGATTTGTTTGGGTTCCAGATATCAATCGTGCGTGGTTGTCTATTTCGAGTATAGCGACTTGAGGTGCTTCATGTGTAATAGTGTTTGGATAAGATCGCGCATTATAGCGAGGCTACGTGGAGATTAGACCCTTCGGGGTTGATTCAGGTATTCTATTCCTATGATGTGGGACGGGGTCCCAGCCTTGTGTTGTGATGGTACTGAGGAGTTTGAGTTACAGCTCTTTTGTTTGAGTCATTTTTCATAATTTGAGTATGTTCAAACCGCCCTTCATTGGTGCGTGGATTATGCAAGTTATGGCTTAGGCCTGTGATGAGGTGTCATATCGCCAGATTGGTGTGTTGAATTCGAGGTGATCGTTGGAGTCATTAATGAATGTGAATAGATGTGAGTTCAGCTGATTAGAGGGTTTATATCGAGGTTTGGCTCGGAAATCTGTTGTGGTATTAGTCAAAAGGGAAGTGGTTTCATGAGTGTTGATCTGAGAAATGCTTACGGTTTGCAGTGTGTTTCATTATCATTGGTAGGATATGAAAGTGTTGGAATGAGACTTTAGCTAATAAGAGGTTTTCTATCGGTATTTGGTTGTTGTGGGCAACTGCTGTGAATAGAAGTTATCGGTTCAAGTGCTTGGATTATGTGGTATATCATATGATTTCACCTGAGGTTGCAGGTATGGGTTATTACAGCTGGTTCGAGACTATTCAAAGTATAGGTGTGAGGTTTTGATCGTATTCATGGTTTCAAAAGTGAAAAGGTACTTCAATGACTAATGGGCTGGACTGGATTGTGTAATTTCATGGTAAAGTTATTCAGCTATTGGTTGGCTTCTAGTACAACTCTGGGTACGCTCGAGGACAAGTGTTTGTTTAAGATGGGGAGGATGTGATGACTCGACCTGTCGTCTCATGAGTTACCACCCCGTTTTCCCCATTTGCAGCTTCGTTATGTTTCATTATCTGTATCGTTTGTAATCAGGTTGATTTGGAATGGTTTTGATAGGAAATGAGACACTTAGTCTCTTTTAAGAAGGCTTAAGTTGGAAAAGTCAACCGGATGTTGACATATGAGTTAGAGGGCTCGGATGTGAATTCTAATAGTTCGGTTAGCTCCGGGAGGTGATTTGTAACTTAGGAGTGTGATCAGAAGTGGTTTTGGAGGTCCGGTGTAGAATTATGCTTGAATTGGCGAAGTTAGAATTTTGGCGAATTTCGGCTGATAGGTGAAATTTTGATTCGAGAGTCGGAATGGAATTCCGTGAGTTTTTGTAGCTCCGTTAGGTGAATTTGGATATGTGTGCAAAATTTCAGGTCATTCGAACGTCGTTCTGTTGGGTTTTTTATCGAATGTGAGTTTCAGAAGAATTTGATAAACTTAGGCTTGAATTCGTGGTGAATGGATGATTTTTGTATTGTTTGACGTATTTTGATGATTGGAGCAAGTTCATATGATGTTTTGGGGTAGGTTGGTGTTTTTGGTTGAGGTCCCGGGGGCCTTGGGGTGATTCCGGGTGATCAAACGGAAGAACATTGGCTTGGAATGTTGCAGAAAAATGCAACAGCAGTTGCAGGCTATTTTTAGCCTTCGCGTTCGCATAGGCCTTGTCGTGTTCGCATAAGTATGGGTTCTTCGCCTTCACGTTTGCGTGGCATGGGACGCATTTGCGTAGGCCTGTGTGGATGGCTATCGCGTTCGCGGGTGGGTACCACGCGTTCGCGTAGAAGAAATCAGGGGCCAACTTGGTTTACTCATCTCGTCCGCGATGGTTTGGACGCATTCGCATAGTGATGGAAGTCGGAGCATCGCGTTCGCGACTCGTTGTATGCGTTCGCGTAGGGTTAAAGTGGTCTGTGGAGTTTTTGTTCATCGCAAACGCGAGAGGACCCTCGCGTTCGCATAGAAGAAAAAGCTGCGCGACAGAGGGTTTTATGTTACATTTCATCCGCGACCCATTTCATATTTCCTCCATTTTTGGACCACTTCAAGAGCTTTTTGGTCGAGATTGAAGAGAGTTTTGACGAGAATCAATTGGGGGTAAGTCTCCTGACCTAGAAACGCTATTTTATCTAAGAATATACCTTTAATTCTTGGAAAAATGTGTGAAAATTGAAGAACTAGGGCTTGGGTTTTTAAATGAGAAATTGGGATTTGAGGGAGCATTTGGACCCCGATTTCGATGAATTTTATATGTACGGACTCGTGGTGAGACGAGGAATCCGGTGATGTGAATTTTGAAATTTTTCAAGAAGTGGGCCCGGGGCTCGGGTTTTGCCAACTTCGTGTTTTTGGGTGTTTTTTGAGTCCTTTCAGTTGGGTTATGTTTCATTAGCTTATTTTAACGTATTCCTTGTGGTTTTGGTCAGATTCTACACTCGAGGAAGTCGATTTGTGAGGGAAGAACAAGGCGAGCTAGGATTCGGCCGGCTTGAAGTGAGTAATGGTTATGAATGATGTACTGAGGTTTTGAGACCCCGTTTTTGCACTATGTAGTGCTATGTTAAAATGAGATACGCGCCGTATGATGAGCGTGGTAATGTTACTGCTAGGGATTTGGACTCGGTCCATCCCGATTGATGACTCTACTGTACTTTTGACTGAGACTACGCTTATATCCGTATATTTTGGGCTAGTTGCCATGTTTGGGGTCTTGTGCCGATCTGTAGAAACCTTAGGGAGCATGTTGAGCTAATTGACCTCACTTTACGTGTTTAAAACATACTCTCAGTCATATCCTTAACTGTAAAACATAATATGAACCGGTCTTAGCAATTTGCACTCTAAATGAGGAATACCTGGGGTTGAAAACCCTGTCTTAGCTGAGTGGGCCCGAGAGGCCAAGTCTATATTGACTGAGAGGGGTCAAGGACCCCATAGTGAGGGTATTTGATATACATCGGATCGGGCTACACGCCGCAGCAGTATATACATATACATATATGGATCGGACTGCACACCGCAGTACTATATTATATGGATCGGACTGCACGCCACAGTAGTATATTATATGGACCGGACTGCACTCCGCAGTAGTATATTATATGGATCGGACTGCATGCCGCTGTGATATATTATGTGGATCGGACTGCACGCCGCAGTATTATAGCACTTGGGCTGTTGGAGCCCCTCCGAAGTCTGCACACACCCCCAATGAGCGCAGTCGACTATTGTTATTGGATCGGGCTGTGCGCCGCAACAGTATATACTATAATTGGATCCGGCTACACACCGCAACAGTATTACATCGGGCTGCGCGCCGCAGTAGTATTGGTAAATTGTCGGACTGTAGGAGATTTTCGCAAGTTTTCCCTAATTAGCTGATCTTTATTGTCCTTACTGTTGGTTATAGAACTATGTAGTGTTCTTACAGGATTTCTTACTTTCAGTTGTTATTTATTGCTATTACTCACTGAGTTGGAGTACTCAGTTTACTCCCTACACCTTGTGTGCAGATACAGGGATCCCGGAGGCATAGCTGAGGTTATTGCTGCTGCCTAGTTCAGTTGTCGAAGTCATCGAGGTAGCTTCCGGTGTCTGCTGGACCCGATTTCTCCTCTTGTCTTATCTTTTACTTCCGCACCTAGAATTTTATATGTATAGGTTGTTGCTCAGTTGTATCTAGAGGCTCTGACTCATGATGCCAAATCTGATATGGGCTGTTTGATATTATTGTGGTTTCCCACAGTTTTTATTACTATCACAGACTGAGATTTTGCTTAATTGATATTTTAAATTAAATAACTTATAAGGAGCTTTGTAACTTGGGATGAGAATGTTCTAAAGGTCGAGCTTGCCTAACAAGGTGTTGGGCGCCATTACGATCGGGGTTTGGGTCGTGACAGTGCCCCACTTTTCTGTTAGTGTTATGCCCAAATAAGACAGGGCTAGGCAAGCAACAAGGCTGGGAAGACTTTCGTGCTCCCAGTACGTTGCCCCCTCCTCGACTCGAGTTTGTCCGCTCGGATAAGCCAGGCCTAGAACATAAACCCTAGGTTTTAAACCGAGAATAACGCAACCTCATGCTAGATCCCTAGTAGGAATGATTATTTGCATCACGTGCATTTGACCTTGGGGACTCAACATAGGGGTTAGGTCTATCTAGGATAGATGTACCCAAAATAAAGACCATCTTGATGCATCCTACGTGCTATGTAAGTATTTATTTGTTTCGTCTTGCATGTCGACTGGCTAGGAAAAGGAAATAAAGAGAAAAAGCAGGAGTAAGATAGGATAGAGAATTTACCCGGTTCTAAAAACTCCGGTATTTGAAAATGCCTCGAAAGTCTGCCAAATTTTTGAAAAAAAAGAGAAAAAGGAAAATGTATTTCCAAAAGAGGGAATCAAATATCTTATTTTTATGTCAAAACTGACTGAACTACACATGTCTGATTTTCAACGGATACGGGATATGTAAACAACTTACATAAGGTTTGGCCTCATTTTTAAAAATAAATAATCAAAAAAAAGTGTAGTTTAGGGCTTTGGTCAAAAGAATAAGCCAACCCAGCTTCAGTTGTATTTTAAGTCGTTCTTACCGGAAAGCCTTAGATTACCTTTCAATTGTCGAAATGCTATTTTCGAGAGGAACGAGCAAGTATGTCTAAAAGATGTCTTTTCCAATAAAATATTTTCCCCCGGCCTCAAAATTTTGTTTGGAATAGTGAAGGGGGCACGTTTGCAAAAATGACCATTTTTGCTAAAGTAGCATAAAAGGGGTCTTTGTCCGTTTTTTTAGAAATTAAAAAAAAAATGTTTTTTAAAAAGAGTCCACAAGAGTCAACCTTAAGCCTTCACAGGTACAAATGAATACTATCCAGAACCCATGACAAATGAATACAGCCCAGGACCCATCACAATCTGTTATAAAACGTGCTCAATTGCAGCTTCGCATGTGGTGGAATGATTTAGATCAAGATGGGCAGGATTGGGTGAAAGAACAGTTAGGTTCCCTTATAGACATCTGAGCGTAAAACCTCAGAAGGATTTAATCAACTCCTTGGTAACCTTTTGGGATCCTGTCCACAATGTGTTCTATTTCTCCAATTTCGAGCTCACCCCTACTCTGGAGGAAATGGCCGGATACAATGATTTTGGCCAAGACTTGAGGGAGCAACAACTCGTATTCCCAAGGGCTTCCTCTGTGCACAAGTTCTTCGATCTTCTGAATATTAGTAAATAAATGAAGAAGGCTCATGTAAGAAATGATGTTGTTCTTTCTACTTCTTATACTTCAGGTGCGGGCATTCAGCTGGTTTTGAAACACATGAAAAAAGGTTGAAAAACAAGCAAGATAAGAACTCTTGGCAAATTCATCGTCGATTTGCTTTTATCGTGGCGTTTTTGGGGATCATGGTCGTTCCAAATACAGAAGGGACAATAGACACTCGCATGGCCAGAATTGCACAACTCCTCACTACCAGGGAAGATCACACACTTGTCCCATTAGTGCTGCCAGATATTTACCGAGCATTGACATTGTGTAAAACCGGGCTCAATTCTTCAAGGGCTGCAACATTCTTCTTCAAATATGATTGATCGAACATCTCCGTCGTTACCCCAAGTTCATGAGTTACAGTACAGACGGGAACAACTTCATAAAGAGTTATGAGGAGAGGGTAAAAGATTACAAGACTCCAAAAGGTTTTGAGGCTTGAGTTTCCTACTTAAGGACTTCCAAGGAAAGTAAAATTGAATGGACTCTAGGGTGGCTTCCTTTTAACAGAAGTCATATACATGACAACTTCGAAAGGCAATGGGCCTGAGGAGTATCCAACCCTATGCACTACAAAGAGTTCTAAGACAACTGGGAAGGTATCAAGTGGTACATGAGGATATATATTTGAGTACCAGGTCATTGAGCTGCAACCAGAAGCAACACTGCCTGAGGCTTTAGTCCAACGGGATTGGAATGGTTGCCGATACCTAAAAAGTGACACCCATGTACCGGATCTTGCCAGAGGAGAAGTTGATCCAAATTATGCTGCATGGTTTGAGAGAAGGTTTTGTACAAATGATGAGCTAGAGCCTGAACCTAAAAGACCCTCCACGAGACCTCATGTTCAAGTTTTTGATGATAAAATTCACGAAAGGTTGGCCTGGGGAGCGAAGAAGAAAAAATATCAAGCCATAATTCATGCTTTGCAAGAAGAATTGAGGAACTTCGTATTCAATAATGATCTAAAGGCGGAAGAAGCTGAAGGTGAAAGGAAAAGGTTGGCCCCGGAAAATGAAGATCTCTGGGCCCATGTTCGAAAAATGAGAATAGCAGCTGAAAACTCGGGCAAAAGCCGGAAAGATGAAAGGCTAATTTACAACCTTACACAAAAAAATACATGATTGTGAGGATGATTTGCAAAAGACTGAGTCTGAGCTAGTGAAAGTACAAGCAAAGTTGGCCAAAAATGCAGAAGTAACGGGCAACTTTCATTCGACAGTTGAAGGAAAGATATGACAGAGGGGTCATGGGTTGGAAAAATGAGCTTAGTAGCCTTAAGGGAAAAATGACGAAACAACCCAAGAACTTCAAAGCCGAGAGAGAACATTGCTATGCTTTGATGGCACAACTAGAGGGAGACCTACAACATTTGCAGGAACGGAATCATACGGCCGCTCAGGTCTTGGAGGCTAGATCTCAGCAGAGTGGGTGATTGTTGCAAAAAAAGGAAATCATCAAGGAAAGGGTTAGAAGAAACGCCGACTACATCGTTATGAAATGCAACGACTGTGAGGACATGACCAAGTCCATTTTCTTTGCTATAGTAATGATCTTTGTCCGCCAGATAATGGATGATCTCTATCGCCTCCAGGATGAAATGGCGCGTAGGCCTGTAGCAAGACCCGTTGGTGTTCCTAGGAAAGGATTGGAGGCACTTATGTACTTCTGATTGTGTTTTCTATTTCGAATTTGTATTTTTCATTCCCTAAAGTCTGTTTCGAGTCTTTTTAGTTTTGAATTCTCAAGTATGTAGGATCGAGTCTTTGTAATAGAGAAAAATTAGAAGCCTTGTTTTAATGAAATTTGAAAAAAAACCAAAAATGTTTTATTTATTTTTTATTTATTTCACGAACTACATGATGATATGATTCATGCAGTGTCGTGATACGTAGAAAATCTGCATCGGATCTGGTCATAATTTTAAATAACTCAAATAAGAGAGAGAAAACCAAGAAAAAAGCAAATAGAAAAGAAAGAAAAAGAAAAAGAGAATGAGAACAAGAGAGAAAATATGAGTACAAGAAAAATCAAGAGATGAGAAATTAGGGAGATAAACAAAAGTCGGGATGAAACACGCAACTGTTGCAAAGAATATAGAGAACACATTTAACTATATAGGTGCATCACACCCCCAACGTGCGATTCCTTATCTCTTAATTGTCTCAAACTAACTCGGGTTGTTGTGTTTGCTATTGAGTTGGTTCTATATTAAGGTGGTTGATTTTGTGGTAATATGGCTTTACATCCTTACTTTACAAGATCATAATGAAATGCTGAAATGTCGTCGGAGAGTCATGTGCCAAGAGTTCCTATCCCCGAGGATAGCTTGATCTCGGCTATTCCAACTTCAGAGTCAGAGGCTGCTGAGGAAAATAGGGTTCTGCGTCTCTACATATTGGAAATGTGGGACGCCTAGTCTAATTATAGAGAGCCACCTAGTATTATACCTGGTTTCCCTGAGCCACTTCACAGGGTAAGTGGAACTTCCAACATCTCAATAAATTACCCGAATACCCCGCTTGGATATCCTACCATCTCAGCCCACTTTGCTGGAACACCTTCTGTGGTTCGCCCCCAAGTGTTAATTTCAGGTGTGGCCTCCAACATATTCACTGCGCTACCTTCTTCGGCCACGGCACAACCCACTTTGCCTAGGACAAACTTCAATCCCTCATTTTTCACTTTTCAAGTACCATCCTTTCCACTAGAAATGGCCTATTTTACTACCAATTCCTACTCCAACAGCCCGATATGAGTTTACTGCGGGACAGGAGAAAACTACAAAGAACCCCGAGAAGGAAGAAATCACTCGGAAGATGAGGAGCATGGAATAGAGACTTAACAATATACAAGGCTTGAGGGGACAAAAAAGGGTATCCTACATTGATCTATGTATGTTCCCGCATGTTCACCTATCCCTGGGTTTTAAAAATCCCAAGTTCGAAAAGTAAGATGGTCATGGAGACCCATAGTCCACCTCAAGAGGTACTGCAATCAACTGAGAGGAGCAGGTGGAAAAGAGGAGCTTCTCATGGCTTATTTTGGAGAGAGTCTAGTGGACATTGCTTCTGAGTGGTACATGGATCAGGACATATCTCGTTGGAACATTTGGGATGATCTAGCTTGAGATTTTGTCAGGCAATTTTAGTATAACATAGACATAGCTCCCGAAAGGAATTCTCTGTCGAACCTTAAAAAGAAGTCATCGAAAAGTTTATGAGAATATGTTGTTAAATGGCACGAACAAGCGGCAAGGGTCAAGCCCCCGATGGATGAAACAGAAATGGTTAGTGTTTTTCTACAAGCCCAAGAGGCTGACTACTTTCAGAATATGATATATGCAATGGGAAACCGTTTGCTGAGGCCATCAAGATTGGTGAGATGGTCGAGAATGGTCTGAAAACAGGGCGCATGTGTAGCCAATCTGCCATAAGAGCTACATCCCAAGCAATTCAAAACAAGTTCAGAGGTGTAGCGAACAGAAAAAAGAAGGAAGAAGTGGCAATGGCGACTTCAGATTCGAGAAACCCCTGTCTACCCAGAAGTTACTTCTTTCCAAGCACCCTGCAACATTATTATCCCCACCAAGATATGGCTTATGCTACAGCCCTCAAACCTTATACGGTGATGAACGCCCAGCCATACGCTAGGCCATAATAATAGTTTAACCAAAATAGAGCTCTACCTCCTAGAAATCACCCTCCCCACCAAGCTCAGTATAATCCACGACCTCTATGAAATAATTTGCCCTACAATGCCCGTGATCACGAACCACTAGAAGAACGAATTTTACGCCTATTGGTGAATCATACTCCAGCCTTTTCCCTAAACTTGTTCAAATAGGTTTGTTGCAACCCATACCCCAAACTAAGCAAAACCCAGAGTAGCCCTCTTACCGACCCGGTGCTCGATGTGCCTACCATTTGGGAGCGGAAGGGCATGACACTGAAGACTGTTGGACTCTCAAAAGGGCAATAGAAAAATTAATAGAGCAGAAAAGGGTAGTGTTGAAAGATGAAGAAATCCCCAATGTGACCAACAACCCATTACCGTCTCACAACAACATGCTAGTCATTGGGATGATTTGTGAAGATAAGGAGTTTGATCCCACTATAAAAGCCATCATTGTTATCGCTGATGTCGAGAAGAAGCCAAAGGCCGCGGTAAAACAAGATGTGAGCACGTTATTTTTGCCCTATATGAATTACTCCCACAAATCCAAAATAAATATTTTTGTTTGCAATTTTGTAGTTTCTTGTGGCATTTTCTATCGATGGTTTGCATTTATTTGTGCACGTTTATTTTTTTTAGTTGATGAAAAATACCAATAAATATGTTGCATGTGCATTTAGGACTTAACTTTGCATTTTTAGGAATTAATTAGTAATTAAATAAAGGAAAATTATAAAAATAATTTATTTTACATTTTTAGTTTAATTTTGAATCTTGGGTAGTTTGTCCTTTAATTTGGTTTAGTTAATAATGGTAATTATGAGTTAATTAGTTTGATAGGCTAATTTGATTTGGCGATTGAATTTAGGATTTTATTTCCTTAAAGTTTGAACAAAAAAAGAGAGAAAATTAGAATGAAGAAAAATGAAAGAGATATAAAAAGAGATGAGAGTTCAGATTTTTGGGCTGAATCCCTTTGATTTGTTAAGCTCTATTTGAATCCCTTATGAATTTCTCTCCCAATACCACTTGACCCAGCCCAAACCCATCCAAAAATCTGGTCCAGCCCCTAGTGCCAAAACGACATCGTTTTGTCTAAGATGATCAGGACCGTCGAGGTAAGAAGATCCAAACGAACCCTACCCCCCTCAGAACCCCCCAAACCCGTCTCTCCCACCCTTCACCTTCATTAGAGACCTCACCCAAAAACCCTAGTGCTGCCCTAAAATC
This sequence comes from Nicotiana glauca, assembly GCA_026770625.1. Lineage (NCBI taxonomy): Eukaryota > Viridiplantae > Streptophyta > Magnoliopsida > Solanales > Solanaceae > Nicotiana > Nicotiana glauca. The sequence goes on along the minus strand of MU761017.1, from coordinate 189,330 downwards.
CTCATCCCCTCCGGTGGCGGTGGCACTTCCAAACCGCCTCAAAATAACACCACAGAATCTTCTTAGCCTCCCCTCTCAATTATCCAAGTATTTTCCTTCGAATCCCCGTGGATCTTTTCAAATCTAAAATCAAAGATTCAAGCCCTAAAACCCCAAAGCCAAATTCGCCCATGCAAGGCTGCTCCTCCAACTTTTCTCAGCATTCAGGGCCGATTTAACACAAAATGATGTTGTTCACTTGTTCTTGACAAAGAACAAGCGATTGACATTATATAGGGATTAAATGAGATTGTCAAGTCTTGAGTTCGAGCTTTGTTTGGTGAGCTTCTTTCTTTCTTTTGTTTCATTTTATGCTATTTTAGTTTTATTTCCTCTTTCCTTCCTCTATTTCCTTTGGATAACTCAACTAAAAATTTGATCAAAAGTTTCTGGCCGAGTTTGAGAGTTGTCTATTTGTTATTCTTTTTTTCAGGTTCTTATTCTTCAGTATTGCTTGGTCTATTTAGTGCCTTTTGTTAATCGCATGATTAGGTTTTTGATTTCATCTCTTGTTTAATCATCGAGTTAATTTAATAAGGTTTATAATATAGAAAATTTCCTGCTTTGCGTTAGTGATTAATCAGTTATTGTAGATTTTTGTTCTCGAAATCATTTAAATATGGGCTCTCTGTTTGTTGATTGATTGGATTTGGGATCATTTGTTCGTCTGGGCTTTGAAGCCATTTCAGATTTCATCCCAAGGATTTAATCTAGATCATGGGTTCATAATTGAGCCCACTTTTGGTCTAGATATTGGTTCAGTTTAACCCATACCCGTTTGACCCAGGCTGGTCTTCAGGGTTATTTCAAGGACATTTGAGGGTAGTTTAGGTATTTGGCTTAGGAAATCTTGCAGTAATAGATTAGGAAGCCCCTAGAAGCTTCTACTATGGGGTTCTAATTTCAATTTCAGGCTTTTAGGTAGTATAACTTGAGTAGCAAGTCAGAAAGTGAGGGACTATTTGGCAAAAATGAAATTAAGGGGTGGGGGCTAAAGTGCAAAATAAAATCTAAAGTTGCCCTACTTGGTTGCTTATAAAGGCATTACTTCCTTGCCTTAGAAGTCAGATTTTAGAGCTTGAAAGATTTGAGATCCTAGAGAGACTTCAGAGATAAAAAAAACTAGAAAAAAAAACCAAAAGGCTGAAAAACACTCAAAAATCACTGTTTCATTGATATTTTCCTGCGATTTTGATGATTGTTTAGACTCTGAATTAACTCCTGGATTATTTGGCGTAAGAAATGGATTGAGCTTTGGTTTGTATGAGTTTGGTTCGAGGTGGTGTAGGGATACTGTTCTATTTGAAAGTTGTTTTTTTGTTGTTTTGTTTCCTGGGTTAAAATCCTTGTTGTTTGGTACATTTGGCGGATTTGAGTGTCAACTCCTCTCCCTGTTATACTGCCTGCATCTGGGATTTGTTTTGTTGTTGTTCTACTGGCCATTCACATTTCCTTTTCCATTCTCATCTCCAGGTATATCCTCAAACCTGTAGTGGAATGGAGTTTTGAAAAATCTGTACGAAGATTTGGATTTGAATTGAAGTTTAAATTGAAATACTGAGTCCTGGTGTAATGGTCGCTTATTTCAATCATTGTGTGCCCTGGCTGTTCAGTCTTATGTAGATTCAAGTCTTGTTTATGATGGATTGTTGGTTCAGACTAGTAACCCAAAGTGATTTGGTTGTTAGATGAAGTATTTGAATACTAGCATTATAATAGTGATTGGATTCTACTTGTATAGATGAACTGTTAAACCTTTTGTAGGGAAATGGACATGAGGTCCAACTTTGGCTGAACATTATATAAATCGTACTGTGTAAATGAATTTGGTTGGGATATTTCTAACTCTACATAAAAGATTGGAATAGCATGTTCACTTAGTCAGTAAAGAGGCTTTATAATTTTAAGTAATCATTTGCTCAAATAAGTGTTGGATGATTTAAAACCAGTATATGTGGTAATTTCTATGCAAGTGTAGTGTGATTAGCCGTATTGTCATGAAGTTGCAATTGTTAGATTCCATTGTCTTTTGATAATCATTGAAAATTGGGATTCACAACTACTTTCATGATCAGACCGTTATTAAGTGTTATTGGGTATGCTAATGGTGATGTTAAAAATGATTCATTAGTTTGGTCGCATAGGCCTTAATCTCATCCTTTGTCTATTTAAAATTCATTGGCACCCTCAAGTGTTGTGGTAGGGGTTCGATGATAGGTCCTGACTAAACAACCATAAGGTTCCGCGTTTGGGCCCATGTAGAGGCCCAGTTTTGAGGTGCTCTTCGAATCAGAGATAGATTTGGGCCTCCAAACCTTTGTAGTGGTTCAAGCTCTATTGTACAATGCACTAGTGTTCTCTTGCATAAGCCACTCTAACCGGTTTAGATAGAACCTTTAATTACACTTAGTATTAATTGACCAGACTTCTAACCAATTAAGGCGAGCCATTTGATAACATAAACAGTTATGGCCCTCCGAATGTAGTTAAATTAATCCTTTTAACTTAAGAATTGAGGTGTGATTTCAAATGCATGGCCCACATATTAGCTTTATAACCTAGATATTAAAAATGACTAATATTTCGTAGAATATCCTTTAGAGCCATTTTAAAATACTAGTGTGATTGGGTATACGTCTGCGTAACACAATTACGCTTCTAAAAATAAAATCGGAGTATGCGTTCGCGCAACTTCGGACCAAACTTTCTTAATAATAATAAATTATTATTAATCATGGACACGTTCGCGTGACATGATATTTGATGCGCCAAACAAAGCGGGTATACGTACGCGTAACCCATTTCAAGATAATTTTTTTAATTAAAAGCAGTGAAAGAAGTAAATGCACATAGGTTCTAAAATCAGTAATTAGGCAATTTTATCAAGCCAAGTATGATCAAAGCAACCGTGCTAGAACCATGAAACTCGGGAGTACCTAACACCTTAGACCGTGTTAATAGAATTCCTTACCCGGATTTTTAATTCGCAGACTGTATACAGAGTCAAACCTTTTCCTCGATTCGAGATTTAAACTGGTGACTTGGGACACCATAAGTTATCCCAAGTGGCGACTCTGAATCTTTTAATAACAAATCCCGTTTCGATTGTCACTTAAATTGGAAAAAACTCCCTTTATTATACCCTTTTACAGGGGTGTAGTAGTGAAAAAGGAGGTGTGACAGCTCTGGCGACTCTGCTGGGGACTAGAACCCAGAACTTTTTGTTCAGGGTTCAAGAATTCGAGCTTGTTTTATGATTTTTACTTGGCTTATTTATTATTAATATTATTGTATTTTTGTGAACCTTTGTGCTAAAATGCTATCTGTTTATTGCTTTAATATTGTTGAATTGTATGTAATTTCCTTCTTACACCACCCCTCTAAGTCTTCTGAAAATAGTGCATACGTTCGCATAGCCCGCTTTTTCTATAGAAATTATACCAAATAGAGCGAGGCTAGGCAAGTGACAAGGCCGTGCAAACTTTAGTGCTCCTGGTACATCGCCCCTCCTCGGCCCCGGTTGTCCGATCGGGTACTCCATGTCTAGATCAAAACCCCTGGACTTAAACTTAGAAAAACACAGCTCCATACCGGATCCATAGTAGGAGCGCTTGTTTGCATCACGTGCATTTTGACTTAGGGGACTCAACACAAGGGTTGGGTCCGTCTAGGACAGGTGTACCCAAAATAAGAGACCATCATGATGCATTCTATGTGCTACGTGAACATTTATTTATTTCGGCTTGCATGCTGTCCGGCTAGATAATAAAAGAAAAAGAGAGAAAAAACAAGAGATAAAAGACCAAGAGTGATGAAGAAATAAAGCCCGGCCCTAAAACCCGATATTTGAAAATACCCCGAAACTCTGCCGAATTTTTCAAAAATAGTTACGTCTAAAAATCAAAGCTGGCCAAACTACTCAGGTCTGATTCTCACCAGATGTGGGATATGTAGGAAATCTACATAAGGTCCGGCCTTGCTTTTGAAAAAGAGAAGTGAGGGGGGTCAAATAGATGCAGTATGGCAGTTTGGTCAAAATAAGCTGATTCAGTTTCGGCAATATTTTAAACCGTTCTTGCCGAGGTAGCCTTAGAGTATTCTTTAGTTGTCGAAGGGCTGCCTTTGTAAATGAATGGACAAGGTTGAGAAGTGTCATAAAATAAGCCCTCCCAGGCCTCAAAATTCGTATGGAATTGGGAAGGGGCCACATTTGCGAAGATAGCTACTTGGCTAAAATTGGCATATCAAGGAAGGGATCATGGTCTTTTGTTTTTTTATATAAACCTGTTTTCAAAAGGGTCCACTAGAGTCAACCCTAACCCTACCCTTTCTATAGGAACGGATGAATATCATCCATGATCTACCAGAAGTGATCAGGGAGCAGGCTCGGGTACATTTGTGCATGTGGTGGAATGATTTAGATTAGGATGGACAGAAATGGGTGAAAAAGCAGCTGGGTTCTCTTATAGACATCTGGGATATTAAACCACGGGATGATATGATCAAGGCTCTAATAACTTTCTGGGACCCCGCTAGCAATGTTTTTCTCTTCTCAAACTTTGAGATCAGCCCTACTATAGAGGAGATAGATGGGTACATTGAGTTTGGACGGGATCTGAGGAAGCAACAACTTATATTTCCAAGGGCTCCATTGGTGCACAAGTTTTTTGACCTCCTGAATATCAGTAAACAGACAAGTAAAAATCGCGTAAGAAACGAGTGTTGTGCTTTCCATTTCTTATACTCAGGTTTGGGCATTCTTCTAGTTTTGAAGCGCATGAAATAAGGTTAAGCAACAAGCAAGATAAGGGTTTTGGCAAATTGATCACCGATTTGCATTTATTGTGGCATTCCTAGGGATTATGGTTTTTCCAAATGATAAAGGGATAGTTGATATTCGTATGGCTAGAATTTCACAGATCCTCACTACCAAGGAGGACCATACACTTGCTCCATTGGTATTGGCAGATATCTATCATGCGTTGACTTTATGTAAAGCCGGGGCCCAGTTCTTTGAAGGTTGAAATATCCTCTTACAAAAGTGGATGATCGAGCATCTTCGGCATCATCCCAGATTCATGGGTGTCTCATTTTCCAGAAGGATTTGAAGCATGGGTGTCTCATTTGAAAGCTCTCAAAGCAAGTCAAATTGAGTTGTCTATAGGATGGCTCCCGAAGATAGAAGCCATATACATTATTGCTACCAAAGGCTATTTGAGGATTGGGTGTGAAAAGTATTCAGCCGTATGCACCAAAGATGGTCTTGAGACAATTAGGAAGGTATCAAATTGTGCCCGAAGATGAATATCTGAGTACTCAGGTCATAGATTTGCATCCAAAAGCTGCATTGCCCGAGGCTTTAGTTCAACAGGATTTGAATAGCTGTGGGTATCTAAAAAATGGCACCTAGGTACCAGATGTCGCAAAAGGGGAAGTACATCCAAACTATGCTGCATGGTTTGAGAAAAGGTCTTGTGTGAACAATGAGCCGCAACCCGAACCTGAGAGGCCTGCCAAAAGACCTCATGTGCAATATTTTGATGACAAAATCCAAGAAAGTTTAGCATAGGGAGAAAAGGAAAATGCATATCAAGCTGAGATTCATGCCTTGAAAGAAAAGCTGAGAAACATGGAATTCAACAATGATCTCCAAGCCTAGGAGGCCGCAGGCGAAAGAAGAAAGTTGGTCCAAGAGAATGAAGCTCTCAAAGCCCAAATCTAGAATATAAAAATAGCAATTGAAAACCCGGGCAGGAGTAGAAAAGACGAAAAACTCATCTATAATCTTACCCAGAAGGCACGTGATTTCGAGGATGATTTGCAAAAGACTGAAGTGGATCTAGCAAATGCTCGAGCTACGTTAGTTAAGGATGCAGGGGAATGAGCCAGTCTCATCCGCCAACTGAAGGAGAAATACGACAAGGGGATGGTGAGTATGAAGAAAAATGTCAAGATCCTTGAAAGTGAAATAGCTAAGCATGAAAGAGATTTTGAGGCCGAAAGGGAGCATTGTTATTCCTTGATAGCATGGTTGGAAAGGGATATGTGACCATTTGAAGAACAGAGCCATGCAGCTGAGCAAACTTTTGAAGCTAGAGCCCGAAAAATTGGGTATTTATTGCAAGAGAAGGGTAGGATCCGTGAAAGGGTCAGGGCAATTATAGAGTACATCGTGGTAAAATGTCAAGCATGTGAGGACATGACCCGGACCACTTTCTTCGCAGCAGTCATGACATTTTTCCTTCAGATAATGAATGATTTGGAAAGGCTGCAAGGGGATCTTGCAGATGGGCCCGCAGCAGAACCAAACGACACCCAGAGGGTTTCAGGAGTTTTCAAGGCTTTAATGTATTCGTGATCTTTGTTTGAGTCGGTACTTTCTATTTTGAGACTGTTTAGTCATTTTGGAGTCTGTTAAATCCTTCGAGTTGATGTTTAAAAAAGTTGTTAGTTTCTTTTGAGTCTGTGAGTCTTGAGTCATTGTAGTCAAAGTGTTTGTTTTTATGAAAAATTGAAAATCCCAAAAATATTTTTCATTTATATTCCCGAGAACTATGCTTGGTCGGTGCGGGATCATGATACGTAGGCAATATCCATAGTATTCGACCGTCATTAAATAAAATAAAAGAAAGGAAGGAAAAAGAAGAGAGGAAAAAAGGAAAGAAGGAAAAACACGAGAGGAGAAAGTAAAGAAAAAGAAAATAAGAGCCAAAAACAAGAGAAAGGCATGAGAGGGTAGAAACAAAAGAGAAAGCAGGATTGAAAGAGAGAGGAAAGAAAAGAAAAGGAAAGGAAGTTGCAAATAGAAATAAGGAAAAGCCATGATGACATAAGAGGTCGAGCAAATGCATAATAGAAACGGTTAACTGCATAGGTGCATTCATTCCCCAAATATGCGGCTACCAATCTGTTAAAGCTCTAACCGCTAACAAAATTGTTGTTGATGTGTTGAGTCCAGGCAGGTGGTTAGTTGATTGACATTCCGGCACCTCATTCCTACAACACCCGGTCCAGTGACAAGCTGAACATGGTCAGCCAAAAATTGGAGGCGAGTATTGTTGACCCATCAAAAGAAGTGGATGTTAATGCGATGAAAGAAGAGATGTATAAGCTTAAGTAGCAAATGGCAGAAATGTATCAAGCCTGGGTAAAGGGGTATCCACCACCGGTATATCCCGCCAACTCTGCTTATATCCCACCATTGGCTCAACCTCAAGATCCTCCGACTGTGAATTCATCCCCGACCTTTCCTACCTACAAATAATGCTATGGCACCACTTCCCAAACAACCTCAGCTCCACCACCCAAACAAGTCCCATACCCTCCCCCACCAATCACTCCTATGTTTGTGGCACCTCCACCTGCTGCATTGCACCGATCTTCCAATGAGCATCTGTTACAAACTCAAGACAATCATTATTATCCCCAGAACCAACATTCAAAGCACCAGAACCATGTTTTTAGACTCCTCATTTTGATCTCTCGGCAGAAACTGAGAAGCCTCCTAAGAATTCTAAGCAGGAGGAGATGGTTAGGAAAGTCAAAAGCTTGGAGCAATCATTCAGGAATATGCAGGGGCTAGGTGGACAAGTAAGCGTGTCCTATAAAGACTTGTGTCTGTTCCCAAATGTCCAATTACCATCAAGGTTCAAGCTGCCCAAGTTTGATTTATATGACGGGCATGGTGATCCAGTGTCGCACCAGAGAGTTTTTTGTAGCAAGATGAGAGGGGAAGGTGGAAGAGATGAATTACTGATGGCGTATTTTAGTCAAAGTTTAAGTGGCTCAGCTTTGGAATGGCACACCCAACAAGATCATGGTCGGTGGTACACTTAGGACGATCTGGCCCAAGCATTTGCCTGCCATTTTCAGTACAATCTTGAAATTGTCCCCGACCGTCTGTCATTGACCAAGATTGAGAAGAAACCCGGGGAAAGTTTCAGAGAATACGGCTTCCATTGGAGAGAGCAAGCAGCGAGGGTTGACCCTCCGATGAAAGAGAGTTAAATGGTTGATTACTTCTTGCAGGCCTTAAAGCCCACTTATTTTGGTCATTTGGTGTCAGCAGTAGGGAAATATTTCAATGAAGTGGTGAAAATGGGAAGCATGGTAGAGGAAGGACTTAAGACCAACAAGATCATGATTTATTCAACAATTAAAGCAACCACCCAGGCCATTCAAAATGGCACTGGAGGCGTACTGGGGAAGAAGAATAAAGAGGACGTTGTGGTAGTTGAGTCAAGAGCTTGGTCCAGGGGCCCGTCACCTTACTATAACCAGCCTCGACCCCACCCCCAAAATTACCCCCACACTCCATATAGCCCACCACAGCACTACTACCCACCTCCAAATCACCACTTCTCTGTCCATCATGCACAAACATACACTCAACCTCCTGCCCACACACAATGGCGCGCGCCAACCCCGCAGAATACTTACCCAGCTCCACAAAGAACCTACCCACCCCCAAGAGCCTATAGAAATTACCCTAGAGCAGGTTTCCGACCAAATCAATCCTTTAAGAATGAGAGGTCACAGAAGTAGAAAACTTTCACTCCATTGGGAGAATCATATACTAGTCTATTCCACAGGTTGAGACAGTTGGGTATGTTGATCCCGATTGAGCCCAAACTGCCAAACCCCCCTCTGAGGAATCTTGACCACTCAGTAAGCTGTGAATATTGTTTAGGGGTCCCAGGGCATGACACAGAGAAATGCTGGAAGTTGAAGACAGCCATTCAAGAACTCATCGACACCCGTCAGATTGAGGTTCAGGCCTTGGTGGCACCTAATATCAACTAGAATCTGTTGCCGGTCAATCATGAGACCAATATGATTGAGATAGTGCGAAAAGGAGGAGAGCCTAAGAAGTCCTCGCAAGACTGTAATGATGACCAGGTTCAGTGAAGTCAAGCCGAGTGGGGAATCAAGTAGCGGGAAGTCGTTGATCAAGGTGAAAGGAATAGGTAGTGAACCAGTTGTGGCAATTGAAAAAGAGTCCTCAAGCGGTGTTGTAGGAAAATAGGGGACAACAAAAGTGGTGGTACCAGGAGCATTGAACAATCCTGTTGTGGTTGTGGAAGGTCTCTGCACAGAGCCGGTCCTTCTCAAACCAGTAACCCAGCTGCCAATAGTCAACAACAAGGTCGTCCCTTGGAACTATGGTCAAATGTCCGTGATTTACAAAGGGAAAGAAGTTAAAGAGGAAGCTTGTGAAACCCATGGTCTGACTCGCTCGGGGAGATGCTTTGCCCCTGAGGAGTTAAGAAAAGTCAAAACCTCCAAAGATAACCTATTGCTAGTAAAGAAAGCTGTGACCGAAGAAAAGGCAGAAGAATTCTTGAAGAAGATGAAGGTGCAGGACTATTCCATTATAGAGCAATTGAGGAAAACACATGCTTAGATCTCCTTGCTCTCATTGCTAATCCATTCCTATGAGCACCGTCGGGCACTGATAAAATTTTTGAATGAGGCCCATGTTCCCGACAAGATATCGGTAAATCACTTGGAGAAAATAGCAAACAAAATATTTGAGGTGAACAGAGTTACCTTCTCCGATGATGAATTGCCAATGGAGGACTGAGCATCATAAGGACCTCTATCTAACAGTAAGGTGCGAAGATTCTGTGGTTACCCGAGTTCTGGTCAACAATGGGTCTAGTGCAAATATTTGCCCTCTCTCCACGCTTAACAAGATAAAAGTGGATGATGATCGAATTTGCAAAAACAACATTTGTGTTTGAGGGTTCGACGGTGGGGGCAAAGATTCAGTGGGTGATATAATACTAGAATTGATAATAGGGCCCGTCGAGTTAACTATGGAATTGTAAGTGTTAGATGTGGAGGTTTCTTACAATCTTTTGCTGGGGCGACACTGGATTCATGCCTCCAAGGAAGTGCTGTCTACCTTGCACCAGATGGTTAAATTTGAATGGGACATACAGGAAATTGTGGTGCACGGTGAGGATAATCTATACGCCCTGGGTGATGCCATTGTACCTTTTATCGAAGCTGAAGACGACAAGGGTCCGTGGGTCTATCAGGTCTTTGACATGGTATCGGTTGAAAAGATCCCAGAAGGTGAGTGTGTTCCAATTCCTAAAGTAGCAGCTGCATCAGTCATGGTGGCTTCGGAGATGTTGAAGAATGGCTTCGTATTTGGCGAGGGTTTGGGTGCTTCTCTGCAAGGTATCATACAACCAGTGTCTCTTCCCAAAAACTTGGGTACTTTTGGTTTGGGTTCAAGCCTACAGCTGTGGACATAAGGCGTGCTAGAAAGTTGAAACAAAGAGCATGGGTTCTTCCAAAGCCCATCCCATGGCTGTCCAGATCATTTGTCAGGCCTAGTGCTAGAAAGCGCACAGTATCAACGGTTCCCGGTTCATTGATTGGTGCTGATGGAGATTTGGATAAGGGGTTCGAGAGGTTGTTCAATGAGGTAAATATGGTGGAAGCTCGAGAAGGATCAAGCAAGGTAGATGTGAATTTGTGTGGGCCTGTGCAAAGATCAACAATTGGGAAGCTACTCCTCTTCCTACTCGGAAGGAGTCGTGGTAGTCGGCTTTGATTTTTCTTTCAGTTTAATCTGGATTATTTCCAGGGTTGTAATTTAGATGCTATGTTCCGTCTGTTAGGATGAGTTAAACCATGTTATCTTTAAATTTCAATGAAATGCAATTTCTCTTCTTTTCATTTCTCATATTTTATTTTTGTTTTTCTTTTTCTTCTTTTATAGTCCTTTTTATGCTGGTTTCGGTGACATGACATGTATGAGGAATATCCGGACCAATCTTAAAAGCCAATCTAATTCTAAAATAATAATACAAGATATTGAGTGTGATGATGATGAGAAAGCCTTTGAGGAAATCAGTAAAGAATTAAGCCATTTTGAAGAAAATCCCAAACCTAACCTGAATGATACAGAAGCAATCAACTTAAGGGATCAAGATAATGTCCGGGAAACTAAAATAAGTGTCCATCTTGAACCACAGCTCAGAGAGGAGATAATTAAAGCATTGTTTGAGTACAAAGATGTTTTTGCATAGTCATATGACGACATTCCAGGTTTAAGCACTGACTTAGCGGTTCACAAATTTCCCACTAACCCAGCATTCCCTCCTATTAAGCTGAAGCTGAGGAAATTTAAAACTAATATGAGTGTGAAGATCAAAGAAGACGTTACCAAGCAGTTTGATGCAAAGGTCATCCGGGCCACACGGTATCCCACCTGGTTAGCCAATGTTGTGCCTATACCAAAGAAAGATGGCAAGACCAGGGTGTGCATTGATTACCGTGATCTCAACAAGGCGAGTCCGAAGGATAACATCCGATTACCAAACATCCACATATTGATTGATAATTGTGCCAAACATGATATTGGTTCTTTTGTTGATTGTTATATAGGCTATCACCAGATCGTAATGGATGAGGAAGATGCAGAAAAGACAACATTCATCACGCCATGGGGAACATACTGCTACAGGGTTATGCCATTTGGTTTGAAAAATGTTGAGGCAACCTACATGAGAGCAATGACAACTATATTTCATGACATGATACATAGGGAGATCGTATGTATGTTGACGATGTAATTGTAAAGACCAGGAAGTAGTCTGATCACGTCCGGGATCTGAGAAAGTTCTTCCAAAGGCTTCGTAGGTACAATCTCAAGCTCAATCCTGCAAAATGTGATTTCGGTGTTCCATCTGGAAAAATATTGGGATTTATAGTCAGCCGTCGAGGTATTAAGCTGGACCCATCAAAAATCATAGCCATCAAGCAATTGCTACCTCTGAAGAACAAGACTGAGGTGATGAGTCTGTTAGGGAGATTGAATTACATCAGCAGGTTTATCGCTCAGGTTACGAGAACCTGTGAGCCTATCTTCAAGTTGTTAAAGAAGGATGTTACGATCAAGTGGATAGACAAATGTCAAGAAGCATTTGATAAGATAAAGGGGTATCAATCAAACCCACCAGTGTTGGTCCCGCTAGAACAAGGAAGGCCTGTATTTAACGGTGTTGGAAAACTCGTTTGGATGTGTGTTAGGGTAGCACGACATCACCGATAGGAAAGAGAAGGCCATATACTACCTCGACAAAAAGTTCACAGCTTATGAGGTTAAGTATACTCAGCTTGAGAGGACGTGTTGCGCCCTAACTTGGGTAGCACAGAAGTTGAAACATTACCTGTTAGCGTATACCACTTACCTTATATCTCGGTTGGATCCGTTGAAGTACATCTTTCAGAAGCCTATGCCCACAGGAAGGCTCGCAAAGTGGAAATTGTTGCCTTGTTAAGGCTCAGCTTCGTTTCTGTTGTACTAATAACATTGCCGAGTATGAGGCATGCATCTTAGGTTTGAGGCTAGCTGTGGATATGGGTGTCCAGGAAGTCTTGGTCATGGGTAACTCGGACCTTCTGGTACACCAGATTCAAGGAGAATGGGAAACACGAGATTTGAAGCTTATAACGTACCAACAATGTTTGCATGATCTTTGTTAATGGTTTCAATCAATAGAATTCAGGCATATTCTAAGGATTCATAATGAATTTGCCGATGCTTTGGCTACGTTGGCGTCAATGCTGCATCATCCAGATAAAGCATAAGTGGACCCTTAGCAGATTCAGGTCCGCGATAAGCATGCCTACTGTATTATGGTGGAAGAAGAAATTGATGGTGAGCCGTGGTTTCACGATATCAAAGAATACCTCAAAGTGGGAGTGTATCCAGTACAGGCCGCAGGGGATCAAAAGAGAGCAATTCAATGTTTGGCAACTGGATTTTTCTTCAGTGGAGGGGTATTGTACAAAAGAACTCCACATCTTGGGTTGTTGAGATGCATAGATGCTAGAAAAGCCACATCTATTATGGCCGAAGTACATTCGGGAGTTTGTGGACCACATATGAGTGGGTACGTGCTAGCAAAGAATATTCTCCGAGCAGGTTATTATTGGCTTACTATGGAGCAAGATTGTATTAGTTTCGTGCGCAAGTACAATCAGTGTCAGGTGCATGGGGATTTGATTCGCTCTCCACCATCGGAATTGCACACAATGTCCGCACTATGGCCTTTTGTTGTGTGGGGCATGGATGTCATTGGGACAATTGAGCCTGCATCATCAAATCAACACATGTTCATTCTGGTGGTCATTGATTATTTCACCAAGTGGGTTGAGGCCAAAACGTTCAAGTCTATGACCAAGAAAGCGATTGTTGATTTTGTGAAATCAAACATCATCTATCGGTTAAGGATACCAAAGGTGATCATTACAGACAATGGGGCTAATCTTAATAGCCATCTGATGAAAGAGGTATGTCAACAATTCAAGATTATACATCAAAATTCCACCCTTTACTGCCCCAAGGCAAACAGAGCAGTCGAGGTGGCCAACAAGAATATAAAGAAGATACTGTGAAAAATTGTGGAGGGTTCTAGACAGTGGCATGAAAAGCTACCTTTTGCATTGCTGGGTTATCGCACTACTGTTGGTACTTCAGTAGGGGTGACCCTTTATTTGTTAGTGTATGGCACCGAGGAAGTGATACCTACAGAGGTGGAAATTCCATCCATTCTGATTGTCGCAGAAGCTGAAAATGATGATGATGAATGGGTCAAAGCCCGCTTGGAGTAGTTGAGTTTGATCGATGAGAAAATATTGGCAGCAGTATGTCATGGCCAATTGTATCAACAGAGAATGACAAGAGCATATAATAAGAAGGTGCGCCCACGAAAGTTTGAAGTGGGTCAGCAAGTGTTGAGGCGTATTCTTCCACATCAGGCTGAGGCCAAAGGCAAGTTCGCCCCAAATTGGTAGGGGCCGGCATCGTAACAAGAGTGTTGTCCAATGGTGCTTTGTACTTGACAAACGTAGAAGGCAAGTGTGTTGAAATGGCCAGCAATTCAGATGCGGTCAAGAGATATTATGTATGATTTACTTTGTTTTAATTGCATTTGTTTGTACTTGGCATGTTTTTGAAGATTGGAGTGACGAAGGCATTTTATTCTGCTATCCAAATACTTTATCCTTTGTTACCCCCTTTGAGGCTCATTTATTTTCTTTCATAGCCCTCTTTTGGAATCAGTCATAGAACTCATAAACACAGTCATGGAAAGTAAGTGAAGGAAAAAGAGAAAGAAAACAATGAAAAGAAAGAGAAGAAAAGAAGAGAAAAAAAAGAAAAACAAGAAAAGAAAAAAAAGAAAAAAACACACACAACAAAAAGAAGAAAAGGAAGAAAAAAGAAAAAAAAGAAGAAAAAAAAAGTAGCAACAACAAAAGTAGTCACATGAACTACGTTCGACCTGATTCCTTTTAAGGATACGTAGGCAGCCTCACGGTTCGGTCCCACCATAATAAAAATCCAAAAGCCCCAAGCAAGGAACTGGGGCAGAAGTTGCGGTTATTGTATTTGATTCCGAAAGTTGTAATTTTAAACCCAACTGAACTGTTTTGAGCCTGTAATACCCTTTCTTTCTAACCATATCCAAAATCCACATTACAGTCCAAAGAAAGACCTTATGATCAGTCTTCGAGAAATGCCGAGTCGAGGCAGGTAGAGGTGAATTATATAAAGGGAAACACTTTGGTCCAAGCAGGAAAGTGATGAAAATGAGAGAGTCTTAGTGACGAAAACCCTCATGGGCACCGTAAGGCGACGTGAGCTGAGAGAAATGAAAAATGAGAGAGTCTTATTGGTGAAAACCCTCACGGTCACCGTAAGGCGAAAATGAGTTAAGAGAAACCATAAATGAGAGAGTGTTATTGGTGAAAACCCTCACGGGCACCTTAAGGCGAAAGTGAGTAGAGAGAAATAAAAAAGGAGAGAGTCTTATTGGTGAAAACCCTCGCGGGCACCTTAAGTCGAAAGTGAGATTGACAGATGAATGAGTGGAAGAGGTCTGTGGGTGAAAACCGTTCAGGACATCGCAGGATGAACAAGGTCAGGGTTTGGGTGAAGAAATCAGGCTATGGAATTCTGGGGCAACAAAGCATGGCAATTGAAATTTGATTGGTTGGATTAGTTCGAAATGTATGTCATGATCAGTGGTACCAGCTGCTCCACTCAGATAAGTCCTTTTTCCTTTTCTTTCCCTTTTTGTAAGTCGTCCAGTTTTGGATTCTCTTTATCTTTAACTCTCAAGGTCGTTGCATTTCATTCCTTCTGGGGTCTGTTCTTTAAGTTGTTTCAATGTCAGCCTTTTTCAAAACAAAGAAGAAAGGAAGTCAAGGCTCACTACCAATTCTCCAATTGCAAAGCACAGTGAGGCCAGAATGTACCAAAGATGGCATGATGAAAATTAAGATACAAGGGGTCACCATAAGTTTAGTCGGTGGATTGGTTGGGTAATTTTATGGGGAGATGAAAAGTTTCAGATAAAAGGGGTTCGAGATGTGAAGAAACAGTCTCGTTATAAAACACTCGGGTCATCGAAGGTCATGGGGTTTGAAAGTCAGTTAGAAAGTCAAGCGGTTCAGGGCCAGTTCGGGAAGCAGGTCAAAGCAAAACACAGCAGCGGATACATCTTCAGCAAGAATGCCATCAACTAACCACTATTTTAAACTGACAAGATTTTTCATTGATTAAAACAGGGGTAGAAAGTTTTCGTTTGTTTCGGAGAAACTCTCCGTAGGGGAAAAGCAAGCACCAAAACAGGTTTGACTGTAAACTCTCAGGACTTTCCTGAAAAATAGGGCTTCGATAAATTTCAAAACAAATCATAGAAGAATGTAAGTTGATTTCAAAGTTTGCATGGTTTAAGACAAGATTCAATTAGTAGTTTTTAGGACCCCACCCTGAATAATGGGACCAAGTTTTAAGATTTCCATTAGATAGCAAGATGTAGCATAAATTTTGTTGTAATGTAGTATAATTCAAACGTAAAAGTGTCAGTCTTTTGGATAAGCCTTAATTTGATTTTCAGGACCTTCCTGGATAATAGGATTAGTTTAAGACCTTTTAGATAACAAATGTAGTGGGAGTAATACCTTTAGAAGATATAATTTAAGTTTGTAATTGTTGTTCACTTAGGAGTTGTCAGGGCCTCCCTGGATAATAGGACTTAGCTTTCAAATTCCTAATATTAGTTGGTAAAACGATTCAGTTTAACACTCACCTATATGCCCAGCTACCCAAACTGGGGAAGAAAATTTTCTTTGTTTTATCTATTTTGTTGAAGTCAGGAGCCCACATGGAGAACATGGAATACATTTAAGTTGAAGTCAGGAGCCCGCTTGGAGAGCAGGGAATACATTTCAAATCATCAATCAGGAGCCCGCATGGAGAACATGGGATACATTTCAAGTCAGCAGTCAAGAGCCCGCCTGAAGAGCGGGGAATACATTTCAAGTTTAGCAGTGAGGAGCCCGCCTGGAGAACATGGGAATACATTTCAAGTTCAGCAATTAGGAGCCTGCTTGGAGAACATGGGAATACATTTAAAGTTTTAGCAGTCAGGAGCCTGCCTGGAGAACAGAGGGAGTACAGTTCAAGTTTTAGCTTTCAAATTCTTACTAATATCTTGTAATATGATGCCCAGCTACCAAACTGGGGCAAGAGATTTTCTTTGTTTTATCTATTTTGTTGAAGTCAGGAGCCTGCCTGTAGAGCAGGGAATACATTCAAAATTTAGCAGTCAGGAGGCCGCCCGAAGAATAGAGGAATACATTCAAGTCAGCAGCTAGGAGCCCGCCTGGAGAGCAGGGAATACATTTCAAGTTTTAGCAGTCAGGAGCCCACCTGAAGAACAGAGGAATACATTTCAAGTCAGCAGTCAGGAACTCGCCTGAAGAACAGAGGAATATATTCCAAGCCAGCAGTTAGGAGCCCACCTGGAGAGTAGGGAATACATTCAAGTTTCAGCAGTCAGGAGCCCGCCTGAAGAACAGAGGAATACATTTCAAGTCAGCAGTCAGGAGCCTGCCTGAAGAAAAGAGGAATACATTTCAAGTCAACAATCAGGAGCCCACCTGAAGAGTAGTGAATACATTCAAGTTTTAGCAGTCAGTAGCCCGCCTGAAGAGCAGATGAATACATTTCAAGTTAGCTATCAGGAGCCCGCCTGAAGAACGGAAGGAGTGCAATTCAAGTTTTAGCTTTCAAATTCTTATTAATGTCTGGTAATATGATGCCCAACCACCAAACTGGGGCAATATATTTTCTTTGTTGTATCTATTTTGTTGAAGTCAGAACCCCACATAGAGAATAGGGAATACATTCAAGTCAGTAGTCAGGGGCCCGCCTGGAAAGCAGGGAATATAGTTCAAATGCAGCAGTCAGGAGCCCGCCTGGAGAACAAAGGAGTACAATTCAATTCTTATCTTTTAAGCTTTTACTGATATTTGGTAACATGATTTAGTTTACAACCACATGTGCACCCAGCCACCAAACTGGGGCAGAAAATTTTCTTTTTTTATCTTTTTTGTTGAAGTCAGGTGCCCGCCTGGAGGACATGGGAATACATTTTAAGTCAGCAACTAGGAGCCCACTTGGAGAACATGGGAAGACATTTCAAGTCAGCAGTCAGGAGCCCGCCTGGAGAGCAGGGAATATATTTAAGTCAGTAGTTAGGAGCCCGCTTGGAGAGCAGGGAATACCTTTCAAGACAGCAGTCAGGAATCCGCCTGAAGAGCAGGGGATACATTCAAGTTTCAATAATCAGGAGCCCGCCTGGAGAGCAGGGAATACATTCAAGTTCAGCTATCAGACATTCACCTGGAGAAAGGAAGACATCTCAAAGTTTAGTTGACAGTCAAGCATCAAACAAAGGGATATCACCGGAAAAATACAAGTCAACAAGGCAACAAGAACCACGAGAGCAAGCTTAAGATATAGATAGGATTTTTGTAAAGCATAGATTATAGTCTAGTCTAGCTTCTTTTTATTTTTTGACATGGTGTAATAAGGGGTTCAGTAAGCAGTAGCAGCATCAGCAACAGTGAAATCACAGCTTCATGGTAGTCCCAGCTACCAGAACTACACTGACCTGATTCTTTTATAGCCAAGGATATGTAGGCAACCTCTGAAGCAAGGTTCGGTCAGACATTTTTCAAAAAATGCTTCGCGTGGAGTATTCAAACGGGCAAAAATCGCTCGTATCCACTCACTTATCTTTGTCCGAAAACTCGTCGTGTTTCCGAGCAAAGAGGGTCAGCTGTGAGCACGTGATTTTTTCCCTATATGTATTACTCCAACAAATCCAAAACAAAATTTTTTTATTTGCAATTTTGTGACTTCTTGTGGCATTTTCTATCGATTGTTTGCATTTGTTTGTGCACGTTTATTTTTTTTAATTAATGAAAAATACCAAAAAATATGTTGCGTGTGCATTTAGGACTTAACTTTGCATTTTAGGAATTAATTAGTAATTAAATAAAGGAAAATCACAAAAATAGTTTATTTTACATTTTTAGTTTTAATTTTGAATCTTGGCTAGTTTGTCCTTTAATTTGGTTTAGTTAATAATGGTAATTATGAGTTAATTAGTTTGATCGATAATTTGATTTGGCGATTGAATTTAGGATTTTATTTCCTTAAATTTTGCAAAAAAAAGAGAGAGAAAATTAGAATGAAGAAAAATGAAAGAGGTATAAAAAGAGATGAGAGTTCAGATATTTGGGCTGAATCCCTTTGATTTCTTAAGCCCAGTTCGAATCCCTCATGAATTTCCCTCCCAATACCACTTGACCCAGCCCATACCCATCCAAAAATCCGGTCCAGCCTCCCCAGTGCCAAAACGACGCCGTTTCATCTAAGATGATCAGGACTGTTGAGGTAAGGAGATTCAATGGCCCTGAAGTGGTCTCTAATAGGTATAAAATTGGCCAAAAGAACCCTACCCCCCAGAACCCCGCCCCCACCAAACCTGTCTCTCCCACCCTTCACCTTCTTTAGAGACCTCACCCCAAAACCCTAGCGCCGCCCTAAAATCCTCATCCCCTCTGGTGGCAGCGCAGCTTCCAAACTGCCTCAAAATAACACAACGGATTCTTCTTAGCCTCCCCTCTCCCATTCTCCTAGTATTTTCCTTCGAATCCCCATGGATCTTTTCGAATCTTCAATCAAATATTCAAGCCCTAAAAGATCAAAGCCAAATTCACCCATGCAAGGTTGCTCCTCCAAGTTTTCTTAGCATTTAGGGCCAGTTTATCACAAAATGATATTGTTCGCTTGTTCTTGACAAAGAACAAGCGATTGACATTATTTAGGGATTAAACCAGATTGTCAAGTCTCGTGTTCGAGCTTTGTTTGGTGAGCTTCTTTCTTTCTTTTGTTTCATTTTACGCTATTTCAGTTTTATTTCCTCTTTCCTTCCTTTCTTTCCTTTAGATAACTCAATTAAAAATTTGATCAAAAGTTTTCGGCCGAGTATAAGAGTTGTCCATTTGTTTTTCTTTTTTCTAGGTTCTTATTCTTTAGTATTGTTCGGTCTGTTTAGTGCCTTTTGTTAATCGCATGATTAGGGTTTTGATTTCATCTCTTGTTTAGTCACTGAGTTAATTTGATAAGGTTTATAATATAGTTAATTTCCTGCTTTGTGTTAGTGATTAATCAGTTATTATAGATTTTAGTTCTCGAAATCATTTAACTGTGGGCTCTCTGTTTGTTGATTGATTTGATGTGAGATCATTTGTTCGTCTGGGCTTTGAAACCATTTTAGATTTCATCCTAAGGATTTAATCTAGATCATGGGTTCAGAATTGATCGCACCTTTGGTCTAGATATTGGGTCAGTTTAACCTATACCCGTTTGGCCCAGGCTGGTCTTCAAGGTAATTTTAGGGACATCTGAGGGTAGTTTAAGTATTTGGCTTAGGGAATCTTGCAGTAACAGATTAGGAAGCCCCTAGAAGCTTCTAATATGGGGTTCTAATTTCAATTTCAGGCTTTTAGCTAGTATAACTTGGGTAGTAAGTCAGAAAGTGAGGGACTATTTGGCAAAAATGAAATTAAGGGGTAGGGGCTAAAGTGCAAAATAAAATCTAAAGTTGCCCTACTTTCTTGCCTATAAAGGCATTACGTCCTTTCCTTCGAAGTCTGATTTTAGATCCTGAATGATTTGAGAGCCTAGGGTGACTTCTGAGATAAAAAAATCAGAAAAAAAACAAAAGGCTGAAAAAGACTCAAAAATCACTGTTTGATTGATCTCTTCCTGCGATTTTGATGATTGTTTAGACTCTGAATTAATTTCTGGATTATTTGGGGTTAGAAATGGATTGAGCTTTGGTTTGTATGATTATGGTTCAAGGTGGTGTAGGGATACTATTCGATTGAATACATTGTGTGGTTTGCTGCACCATCTTTTCTATTTGAAAGCTGTTTCTGGTTTTTTAGTTTCCTGGGTTAAAATCCTTGATGTTTGGTTCATTTGGATTGTTTGAGTTGTAACTCCTCTCCCTATTATACTGCCTGCATCTGGGATTTGTTCTACTGTTGTTCTACTGACCTTTCACATTTCCTTTTCCATTCTCATCTCCATGTATATCCTCAAACATGTAGTGGAATGGAGTTTTGAATAATCTGTATGAAGATTTGGATTTGAATTGAAGTTTAAATTGAAATACTGAGTCCTGGTGTAATGGTCGCTTATTTCAATCATTGTGTGCCCTAGTTGTTCAGTCTTATGTAGATTCAAGTCTTGTTTATGATGGATTGTTGATTCAGACTAATAACCCAAAGTGATTTGGTTGTTAGATGATGTATTTGAATACTAGCATTATAATATTGATTGGATTCTACATGTATAGATGAACTATTAAACCTTTTGTGGGGAAAAGGACATGAGGTCCAACTTTGGCTGAATATTATGTAAAATCATACCGTGTAAATGAATTTGGTTGGGATATTTCTAACTCTGCATAAAATATTGGAATAGCATGTTCACTTAGTCAGTAAAGAGGCTTTATAATTTTAAGTAATAATTTGCTCAAATAAGTGTTGGATGATCAAAAACCAGTATATATGGTAGTTTCTATGCAAGTGTAGTGTGATTAGCTGTATTGTCATGAAGTTGCAATTGTTAGATTTCACTGTCTTTTGATAATCATTGAAAATTGGGATTCACAATTAGTTTCATGATCAGACCGTTATTAAGTGTTATTAGGTTGGCTAATGGTGATTTAAAAATGATTCACTAGTTTGGTCACATAGGCCTTAATCTCATCCTTGGTCTATTTAAAATTCATTGGTAGCCTCAAGTGTTGTGGTAGGGATTAGATGATAGGTCCTGACTCAACAGTCATAAGGCTCCACGTTTGGGCCCATGTAGAGGCCCAGTTTTGAGGTGCTCTTCGAATCAGAGATAGATTTGGGCCTCCAAACCTCTGTACTGGTTCAAGCTATATTGTACAATGCATTAGTGTTCTCTTGCGAAAGCCACTCTAACCGGTTTAGATAAAACCTTTCATTACACTTAGTATTAATTGACTAGACTTCTAACCAATTGAGGCGAGCCATTTGATAACATAAATAGTTATGGCCCTCCGTATGTAGTTGAATTAATCCTTTTAACTTAAGAATTGAGGTGTGATTTCAAATGCATGGACCACGTATTATATTTATAACCTAGATATTAAAAATGACTAATATTTCATAGAATATCCTTTAGGGCCATTTTAAAATACTAGTGTGATTGTGTATACGTCCGCGTAACACAATTACGCTTCTAAAAACAAAATCGGAGTATGCGTTCGCGCAAGTTCGGCCCAAACTTTCTTAATAATAATAAAGTTTTATTAATCGTGGACATGTTCACGTGACATAATTTTTGACGCGCCAAACAAAGTAGGTATACGTACGCGTAACCCGGTTTCAAGATAATTTTCTTAATTAAAAGCGGTGAAAGAAGTAAATGCACATAGGTTCTAAAATCTGTTATTAGATAATTTTATCAAGCCAAGTATGATCAAAGCAACCGAGCTAGAACCATGGAACTCGGGAGTTCCTAACACCTTCTCCCGGGTTAACAGAATTCCTTACCCGAATTTCTGATTCGCAAACTGTATACAGAGTCAAACCTTTTCCTCGATTTGGGATTTAAACTGGTGAATTGTGACACCATAAGTTATCCCAAGTGACGACTCTGAATCTTTTAAAAACAAATTCCATTTCGATTGTCACTTAAATTGGAAAAAACTCCATTTATTATACCCTTTTATGAGGGCCTGGTAGTGAAAAAGGAGGTGTGACACAAGATAAGTAGGAGAATAGGAGTAAATCCACCCCTCAAATTGCAGAAAACAAAGTGGAAACCAAAGTTAGGGTAGTACCCCCAAAAGATGCCATTCCTTATGTTTCCCGGGGTCACAGGAAAGAGCAAATGACATTCAGCCCACCAAAAAGGTTCGAGCTAAACAAGTGACCTAAGATGCACATGCCTAAAGGGACCTCTATGGTACGGGGGCCAATAATTTCACCAAGACTAAATGAGCCCGTGGTTATTAGCCGCGCACCACAGAAAAACATGACAGACCCTACTACCGTCCTATGGAAATATAACAAGGCGGTAGTAACCTACAAGGGAAAAGAGGTCCTAGGAGAAACAAATGAAACTAACCCAGCTGAGAACTAACTTGGAGGATTTGAACAATGCCAAGAAGAAGTGTTTCTCACCCTAGAAGCCCGTTAATGCTGAGGAGGTCGAACTCCTGTCTCTACTGGTAAGCTTAACTGAGCATCAAAAAGTGTTGATAAAAACCCTCAATGAAGCTTATGTTCCAATTGAAACAACCACCGAACAAGTAGAAAGAATGGCAGAAAGATTCTTTAGAATCAACCAGATCTCATTTAACAAGAATGATTTGCCCCCAGAAGGGGCCGCCCACAACAAAGCCCTTTATCTGATAGTTAAATACAAGGGGTACTATGTGAAAAGAGTCATGCTGGATGGCAGGTCCAGAGTTGATATTTTACCTCTCTCAACTTTGCAAAGAATGGAGATTGGGACTAAGAGAATCAGGCCTAATAATGTCTGTGTACGTGCTTTTGATGCAATCAAGAGACATACCATAGGCGAGATCGATTTGATTTTGGCTATCATGTGGATTTCGAGGTGACATTTCAGGTCCTTGACATGGGCACTTCTTATAATTTCCTCTTGGGAAGGCCTTGGATTCATTCGGCGAGGGCCGTACCTTCCACTCTCCACCGAATGGTAAAATTTAAGCACGAAGACCAGGAAATTGTGGTTCATGGAGAAGACGAGCAATTAATTTACCGGGACCCATCGGTCCCATGTCTCAAAGCTAAGAAAGGTAGCGAGCATATAGCCTATCGAGCTTTTGAGGTGGTGGTCCCAGATCAATGTGAGGAGGGAAGCCCGTGTGCTCAGCCCTTTCTATCAAATGTGTCCCGCATGGTCGCTGCTGAAATGATCAAACATGGTTATAATCCTGGGAAAGGACTCGGGGCATCATTGCAAGGTATCACAAAACCTATCTCTCTGGCTGCTGGCGAGATGTTTTTTTGTGTGGGTTTTCAAGCCACTCCAGCTGATGAAACATGGGCAAATGAGCAAAAGAACAACGTTTAGGTCTTGCCTCAGCCAATCCCGTATATATTTGAAACATTCATCAAGCCCAAGTACATAGAAGAGGAAGATGAGGCCTTCACGACCGAAGAAATAGAAGAAATATTTGGAGTTATGAGACAGATGTTATATGAAACCCACATGGTCACTCCGGGAGAAGGCTCGAACACCACTGAGATGCTGTATATGGGGCCCAATGCCAAGCTGCAAAATTAGAAGGCTACTCCATTCCAAGTCAGGCGGGAATCCCGATAGTCCAGTCTTGCCACTTTTTCTACATCACGAGTTATTCCAGGGTGTAACTCGGATGTTTCCTTTAGTTCACTATCTTTAAATTCCAAATGTAAACCCTGTTATCTTCAAAATTCAAAGAAATGAAATCATTATTTCATCGTTCATGAATTTTTCTCTTTATTATTTCTGATTTTTTTTACTTTTTCTTATTTGTTCTTTCAGTTCTAATAATGCGGCTTTAAATAACATGACATGCTTGCGGACTTCATGCCCAGATCCAAACACGCTATCTAATTGTGAAATAATGAATCAAGAACCAGAATATGATGAAGAAGAGGATTTTAGGGAAATAAATCGAGAATTTGAGCAATTTGAGAATAAGCCTAAGCCAAATCTAAATGAAACCGAGCCAATAAATTTTGGTAGTTCAGAAGAGGTCCAAGAAACCATGATAAGCATTCACATATATGATAGAACTAGGGATGCACTAATCCAACTTTTGTTTGAATTCAAAGATATGTTTGCTTGTTCCTACGATGATATGTCAGGATTAGGTGTTGATCTATTGCTGCACAAGTTGCCAACTTATCCCGATTAACCCCCTGTTGAGCAAAAACAAAGGAAGTTCAAAACTGATATTAGTGACAAGATCAAAGAAGAGGTCACAAAACAGTTGAAGGCGGGGGTGATCCGAGTGGTTCGATACACCACATGGCTGGCTAATGTGGTCCCAGTGCCAAAGAAAGATGAAAAAACACGAGTATGTGTTGATTATCGAGATCTGAACAAAGCAAGTCCCAAAGACAACTTCCCTTTGCCAAACATCCACTT
Source organism: Nicotiana glauca (assembly GCA_026770625.1). NCBI lineage: Eukaryota > Viridiplantae > Streptophyta > Magnoliopsida > Solanales > Solanaceae > Nicotiana > Nicotiana glauca. Next base: position 164,699 of record MU761017.1, on the reverse strand, counting down.
TCTTGTTGACAACTGTGCCAAACATGAGGTACAGTCTTTCGTGAATTGTTCTGCTGGGTATCATCAGGTCTTGATAGATGAAGAAGAAGCAGAAAAGACAGCCTTCACACTACCCTGGGGCACCTATTGCTACAGAGTCATGCCTTTTGGTTTGAAGAATGCCAGAGCAACTTATATGAGGACTATGAATGCCATCTTTCATGACATGATGCACCAAGAAATTGAGATGTATGTGGATGATGTGATCATTATATCCAGAACACAGGATGACCATGTTCGAGACCTGAGAAAGTTCTCTGAGCATTTGCGCAAGTATGATTTGAAGCTAAACCTGGCTAAATGTGCATTTAGAGTTCCGTCTAGGAAACTCTTGGAACTTATAATCAGTCGGAGGGGCATCGAGCTATATCCAACAATGATAAAGTCTATTTGGGATTTTCCTCCTCCGAGAACCAAGAAAGAGGTTATGAGCTACTGGGAAGGTTGAATTACATCAGCTGGTTCATTGCTCAATTGACATCCACATGTGAGCCCATATTTAAGTTGTTAAAGAAAGATGCAGCGATTAAATGGACAAATGGGTGTTAAGAAGCCTTTGACAAAATAAAAGAATATCTGTCGAATCCACTAGTCTTGGTCCCACGTGAACCTTAGAGTCCTTTGTTCTAGTATTTGACAGTCTTGGAGAATTCCTTCGGATGTGTCCTCAGGCAATATAATGTGAACGGGAATTATGAGAAGGCCATATACTATCTAAGAAAGAAGTTCACAAGCTACGAAGCCAAATACACTTTGTTGGAAATGACTTGCTATTCCCTGACTTGGATCGCTCAGAAGCTCAGGCATTATCTATTGGCCTACACCACTTATCTCATCACCAGTCTTGTCCTGCTGAAGTACATATTCCAAAAGTCGATGCCCACAGAGAGGTTAGCAAAATGGCAAATCCTGCTCACTGAGTTTGATATAGTCTATGTCACCCGCATGGCAATGAAATCCCAAGCTTTAGCAGATCACCTGGCTGAAAACCCTGTTGATGATGAATATCACCCTTTGAGTACTTACTTCCCAGATGAAGAATTAAATTCAGTTGAGATAGCTTCAGAAGACACCAATGCTTAGAAAATGTTCTTCGATGGAGCTGTGAAAGCAAAAGGTGTCGAGAAAGGGGCAATTTTGATCTCACCCACTGGTTAACACTATCCAGCCACAACCTGGCTTCGGTTTTTCTACACAAACAACATTGCTGAGTGTGAAGCCTGCATTATGGTTATGAATATGGCAATCGATCAAGATGTGGAAGAATTTATAATCATAGGAGATTCAGATCTGATTATCCAACAAGCTCAGGGAGAATGGGAAACTCGGGATGTCAAGCTTATTCCATATAGGCAACATATGGAAGATCTTAGCAAGTGGTTCAAGTCAGTCGAGGTCAGGTACACTCCTCATTTTCACAATGAGTTAGTCGATGCACTCGCTACTGCCTCGATATTGCAATATCCAGGAAATGTCCACTTTGAACCATTGGAAATCCAAATCTGAGAAAGGCATGGTTACTGCAATAAGATTGAGGTGGAACCAAATGTTCAGCCATAGTGTCATGATATCAAAAGATTTATGAAAATGAAAGAATATCCCGAGCAAGCCAATGGAGACCAAAAGAGAACCATTAGAAGGCTTGTCAGCGATTTCTTCTTGAGTAGCGAGGTATTGTACAAAAGGACTCTAGATCTCAACTTGTTATAATGTGTAGATGTCGAAGAGGCCAGAAGAATCATGCATGAAGTGCACACAGGAGTGTCAGGTGTGGACCCCACATGAATGGATACATCCTGGCAAAGAAAATCCTTCAAGCAGGATATTACTGGATGACAATGGAAAAGGATTTCTTTAGTTTTGTGCAAAAATGCCATTAGTGTCAGGTGCACGGTGACTTAACTCATGCACCACCTACAGAGCTGCATCCTATGTTAGCACCGTAGCCGTTCGTTGCCTAGGGTGTGGATGTCATTGGTCCAATCGAGCCAAAAATTTCAAATGGGCATAGATTCATATTGGTTGCCATTGAGTACTTCACAAAATGTGTTGAAGCAGTCACTCTAAAAGCCGTCACTAAGAAAGCAGTGGTGGATTTCGTGCACTCCAATATCATCTGCCATTTTGGTAATCCTACAAGCATCATTATAGACAATGTTTCGAACTTGAGTAGTCATTTGATGGGAGAGATATGAGAAGAATTCAAGATCATGCATTGGAACTCTACCCCTTATCGGCCCAAAGCTAATGGCGTCGTTGATGCAACAAACAAGAACATCATGAAGATTCTTAGGAAGATGATCCAAAGTTCCAGGAAATAGCATGAAAAGTTACCGTTTGCATTGTTGGGATATCACACAACTACACATTAGTTGGGGAGACACCCTATCTACTGGTTTACGGAACTGAAGCCGTAATACCAGAAGAGGTTGAAATTCCATCTCTCCAAATCATTGTTGAGGCTGAAATTGAGGATTGTGATTGCGTCAAGACCCATCTAGAATAGCTAACCTTGATTGGCGAAAAGTGAATGGCCACAGTTTGTCATGGGCAGTTGTATCAGTGAAGAATGGCCCGTGCTTACTACAAGAAAGTGTGGCCCAGGAACTTTGAAGTGGAGCAACTCGTCATAAGGAAGCAAAAGGAAATTTTGCTCCTAACTAGAAGAGCCTATACATTATCAGAAAAATATTGCCTAAAACGGCGTTGTATCTAGGAGATATTGAAGGAAATGACCATGAAATAGCTGTAAATGCAAACATGGTAAAAAGTTATTACGTTTAACCTTTTTTGCGGTACCAATACTATCCAATTGGGATGACGAAGGCTTTCATTCTCGCTACCCCACACACTTCTATCCTTGGCCAACACTTTGAGCTGGTTACCTTTCTTTGATTACCCTCTTTGGAACCTGAAAACGTTTACAAAAAAGAAATCATCAAATCAAAACAAAAAGAAAAATAGTAACCAAAAGTTTCCCTAAACTACGTTCGACTAGATTACGAAAGGATATGTAAGCAGCCTCTCTCTGGGGTTCAGTCACACCAGAACAAAAATCCAAATTTTCCCAAAAGTGGAACTTGGGCAGATGTTATAATGGTTCCACGATGATCCCACCTGAATGATTCCAAAGTTGTAATTTGATCCAAATTCTTTTTACCCAAACCTTATTCAAGTCCTCTTGATCAAACGGTAAAAGATGTTCGAAATCAGAGAATGTGGCTACACGGATCCGATACAATAAAAATGAGAGAATCTTTTTGGTGAAAACCCACACGGGCACCGTAAGGCGATAGTAAGAAGATAAATTGAAAAACGAGAGAGTCTTGATAGTGAAAACTCACAAAGACCACTGTAAGGCAATGGTAAGAAGAGAAATGAGAATGGTCCATTGTCGAAAACCCGCAAAGAGAGTCATTGGTCAAAAAAAGGGAATTCATTACAACCATCAGCACTGACAAGAGTCCTGGCAAGGTTTTTCGATTTTGAGATATGGATCATGAAGTGTTTTTGTGAGATCGGATGGCTGCGCAGATCGGGCATCCAGTCCAAGAAGCATGTCATGTCTATTGAAGTCTGCATGCACTCCAAATAAGTCCTTCTTTCTTTCCCCGAGAGGGACACTTCTCGTTAAATTCATTATCCTGTCTTTTGTTTACTTTTCTTTGAGTCCCTTTCAGCTTAATCCCTCTTCAAAACTGATACAAAGAAAAGATGGTAAGATTGGTTTTACAGGGTTCTGCTTAACAAAAGCCATATCTAAAGAAAAGCACCCAGCCTCAGCAGGTGCATCAAGTCGATCTCTATTGGCCATGATAGCCGATGATCCAGATTTAAATTTATTAAAAGGAAAGAAATCCAAAGTTAAGTGCCCATAAAGGCAGAATAAGATGAAAAGGCCAAAGCGCCACATGGGCGAACCATCATGTGAAATTTTGGAAAGTCAAAGTCCTTGGTTTTAGAAGAGGGACCGGTCTATAGAAATCCAGCAAGCAGTAGAGATTTTCATCAAAAGAATTAAGCCAAGATCAAAACAATCAAGGCCACAAAACCAATGACCGTTTCAAATTAACAATTGTTCTTTTTTTGAAAACATGAAATAGGTGCAATCCAAAGTAACCTTGAAAGAAGCAGGTGCAACCAAAAAGAAACTGTGCAAGAGCTAGAAACAACTTTGCAGTAACAATCCGTAAAGGGAAGTCCCCTCCAAAATTCTTTCCCGCATTTACTCATTCTATGAAATAAAAAAATACAAGAAGAAGAATTCAAAATAAAAAACATGGTAGTCTAGGGTCCCAATCTCTAGTTACGTCTTTTCCAACATAGGGTCTCCACTCCCTAATTGAGTTTATTTTAGACATAGGGTCTCCACTCCTTAGTCGCCTTTCCAGCATAGGGTCTCCATTCCCTAGTTGAGTTTATTTTGGATATAGAGTTTCCACTCCCTAGTCGCCATTCCAAAATAGGGTCTCCACTCCATAGTTGAGTTTATTCTTAGACATAGGATCTCCATTCACTAGTTGTTTTTCCAACATATGGTCTCCACTCCCTAATTGAGTTTATTTTTAGACATAGGGTCTCCACTCCCTAGTTAAGTTTATTTTTAGACATAGGGTCTCCACTCCCTAGTTATTCTTCCAACATAGTGTCTCCACTTAGTTGAGTTTATTTTGAGACATATGTTCTCCACTTCCTAGTCGCCTTTCCAGCATAGGGTCTCCACTCACTCGTTGAGTTTATTTTAGACATAGAGTCTCCACTCCCTAGGCGGCTTTCCAACATAGGTCTCTAATCCCTAATTGAGTTTATTTTAAGACATAGGGTCTCCACTCCCTAGTCATTTATCCAACATGGGGTTTTCACTCCCTAATTGAGTTTATTTTTAGACATAGGGTCTCCACTCCCTAGTCACCTTTCCAACATAGGGTCTCCACACCCTAATTGATTTTGGGTGTCCACTCCCTAGTCGCCTTTCCAACATAAGGTCTCCACTCCCTAGTTGAATTTATTTTAGACATAGGGTCTCCACTCCCTAGTCACCTTTCCAACATAGGGTCTCCACTCCCTAGTTGAGTTTATTTTACACATAGGGTTTCCACTCCCTAGTCATTTTTCCGACGTAGGGTCTCCACTCTCGAGTTAATTTTTTGTATAGATGTAGGGCCTCACTACCTAGTCTTTTTTTCCCAAGTATACGCAATCCTGATTTTATTTCTTTCAATAAAGAAATAGTTTAGATTTTTGTTACCAATAACTCAAAAAAAATTTCCAGTGACAACTGGGGTAGAAAATTTTCGTTCGTTGGTTTGCGTTGGTGCCTGAACAAGTTTTTCACCGCGAGGCACAAGATTGAAATGACCAAAAGAAGGAGTCTTAACCCAAATAAATGAAAAGAAGAAACAAGAAAAGAAGTTGAACTCCAAGTGTAGAAGGGGGAGAAAAGTACGGGCTGCTCAAGATCTGATTGAAGTCACAGGTTTTGCAATTCCCGCCTTGATCCGAGAAGATGAAGTAGAATGAACTAGTGGTTGCAGCTAACGAGCATCAAGATTCAGATCAGATTTTTCAAAAAACCATCCAAAATTCAAGATCAAGCTTTAGGAGGCTTATAGATGGGAATCTTGTAACTCGTAGTTGATAGGCGTAGCTAGTTTAGATTTTCATCTTTGTATAATAAGGAGCTTATTAAGTAGAAACAGCAGTGGAATCACAGCTTTCCAGTTGTCCCAGCTACCAAAACTTCAATAACTACACTGACCTGATTCCTTTATAGACAAGGATATGTAGGCAACCTCCGAAACAGGGTTCGGTCAGGCCTTTTTCAAAAGATGCTTCTCATGGAGTTTGAAATGGGTGAAAATTCCTCATAATTGCTCATTTTGTCTTTTCTCAAAAATCCTCCATGTTTCCGAGTAAAGAGCGGCAGCTGTGACCAAGTGATTTACGCCTATACAGAATACACCTTCAGAATACAAGAAAACTGACTTTTCTGTTAACTATTTGCCATTTCTAGGAATTTTTGTAGAATTTTTCTTAATTATTTGCATTTATGTGCATGTTTAATTTTTATTTACATCATAAAAAATACCATGCATTGCATTTAGGCTTTATTTTTTATATTTTTAGAATTAATCAATGATTATTTATTTTATAGAAATTTGAAAATCACAAAAATAACTCATTTTTATATTTTTGTCTTTTAATTTTCTATTTATTGATTTTCTCTTTTTTTTTTAGAATTAAGTGGTGTTTATAATTTTATAATTAGTTAATTAGATTACTGCATTAGTCGATTGCATTTGATGAGAGCAATCGAGTGATGTTAGTTTAGGTTCATTTTTACCCCAAAATTATCCGAGTTCGTGATTGTCCCAAGCCATCTGGGTATTTGCTTTCTATCTTTCTTTTTCTTATTTTTCTTTTGTTTAGATGGCATGAGTTTAGGTTTGAATTTCAGTATGTGTTATTTTTTTGTGTCGTTAATGTTTAAGAATGTTCATTGACAGGGTTTTCTTTCTTTTTATAAAAGTTGCTGGTAGTAATAGGTTTTTATTCTGCTATGAATTTGCTCCATGTTCGGTTTTGTTTTGATTTGGAACTAATCTAGGCTTTTAAAGTTTGATACCCTAGGTTAAATTGCTTTATGTTATTTTTCATCATTTTTTATTTGAATTATGATTTCTGCTTGTCCGGTCTTTGTTTTGCTTGATTTGAAAATCAATAGAACTCTAGGGACTTAATTGAACAAAAACGTTTAGGTAACACTGCAATAAGCAGACTGTAGAAGGGCAATTTAGGATTTTCTAACTAGGAAAATATCTGAATGTTCTAGAAAGTGTGTCAGTTGTCCAAATTAGTTTTAAAAGATGCTAAAAATAGACGGATAGACATTTTATCCTCTGCAGAAATATTGCACTAACTAGGAAATTTAGTGTAGAATATTTTCTAGATGCTATTTTTTGGGAACTCTATATAAAGAAAGCTTTCCCTCACTCTCACACACAAAATTTACACATATTTTTCAGCCTTATTCTCTGTACAAAAAAGCTGCATTTTCGTTCTAAAACGTTCAGATTCCAAATCTTGAAAAAAACTTCAAAACCTTTCATTTTTCTGATTCTTTACAACTTAAAAATATGGTTTGAAATAGAGAGCTTTCTTGGTCTATTAGCTGGGGATTTCCGGCTTCAGTTGGCTGGTTTTGGGTGTTTGTTGTTGATGTATTACTGTGCTTTTGAAATTTTTCCAGCACTTCTTTCTTTCATTTTAGTTGTTGTTTTCAAGTGCTATTTCAAGGTACACATATTTCTTCCATGTTTAAGTGTTATGTAAATGGAGTTTCAAGATGAATCCAAGATGGTCTTTGCTTTGCCAGTGTTTAGATATCTGTAGGTTCCTTGCTTAAAGTTGCAATCATGTTGAAAATTTTCTATCTTAAATGAATGGTTTCTTTTGTTCATATCATGAGTATGGATACCCTTGTATGATTCTAGCATTGTTGGTTTTGTTCATTTCAGTTTGTACATATTTCTTTTGTTATATTGGTCATGTAGCCTGTTAGACTCTTATAATTAAATTTGGTTTATTCACTGATTCCAACCCTAATATGGTTAGACTCACGGATTAAACTTTTTTCCCCTTTTACCTTAGGTCATACTTGCAGCATAGGGTTGAGGCCCTTTGTTGGTTCAATGAGTTTAAATTTTAGATATAGTTAAAACCATGGAGCACTCTGTCTTGCATTAGTTGATGCCATCCTAAGAGTTATATGGTTCAAGAATGGCTCTGCAGCAAGTCATCTCTGCCTCTCTTTTCCTATTATAAGTAGTGTGAAGTTATTTAGGATTTATTTGCAAACCTCGAGCCAACACCTATAGATTTGTTCACTAGTTGACTAAAGCACCGGATCCAAAGGCTGAAAAATCCAAAACTCTACTGTCCGAGTCTGGTAAAACCTAATGATATTCATATGAGAGGCACAACTTTTATGGACAAACAATATCCAAGAGAGACAATGTTCATTGGTGATATGGGGTTTGTAATAGTTTAGTTGGTTAAATTAGTATTTTATGTAGTTAATAAGATTACCATGTAATAGTTCTGATTTTTTCGAAAGCTATTTTCTGACAAGAAAAGTTGTACTAAATGAATATTTAATTTTGTTTCAAACTCTTGGCAGGACTGCCATAATGTTTTCATAATTATAGTAGCAGAATGGGCTAAGCGGTGAGCCCAATCCGGAAGGGTAGTAAGTGCCATTTTTGTCTAATATTGGGCTTGAATTTGAAGCCCAATTGATCAATCTGGACTTAGGCCATTGGGCCTGGGTCCTGAGCCCAAATCCAGGCTCTCCTTGTTCCTTATAAATCATGGTTTAAGTGAATGCTTCTCCTATCTTACAACTCATGTTGTTAAATTTTAAAATTAGGATTGTGTTTGATTTTTGGATACTTGTTTTACTTAGAAACAAGCTGAGATTTGTTTGTTGTAAATATGTAAGTGTTGTTAATTTTAGAGGTGGATAGGCCGAGTTGCAAAAAATAGGCCTGCCTACATATAAGCTCAATATGGGTTGTTCTATTTGGACTCAACAAACATTTCTGAATCATTCCTCTTAAGGACATAGTCCAGCCCTAGAAATCTCAAGGCTGCCGATCCCCCTTAGCTAAATGACCAATGGGCCAACGTCGGCCCAATCCCTCCCAAACAATTAATTTAAGCCTAGCCTTCACCTTTTTTTTAGATAAAGGTTTCTTAATTTGGATTCCAATTAGTATCCCTAGTCATAATTAAATAAAAAGTGCAAACTCATTTTTGGAAATAATAATTCGAGGTGCGTCATACACAAACGAAAACCTTTAAGCTATGGCCCCCACATTAGTATTAACCTAGTATTAAAATAACCCTAAATAATCGTAGTTTGCTTTAGGTCCGATTTAGATTAGTATTGTGATTATGTATACGTTTGAGTAACATAATTGTAAATTTAATTCCTAAAAGTTACCCGAGGGATGCGTTCGCGTAACTTCAATCGAACTTTGCTTAATAAAATAAACAAAGCGTTATTAATTATGGACATGTTCGCGTGACATGATTTTGACATGCCAAAGGAAAAGAGTATATGTACGCGTAATTCAATTCTTTAATTACGATTAATTCAAGTGATTTAAAAAGCGATAAAAGATAAATGCACATAGGTCCTAAAAATGAGTAGTTAAACAATTTAAGCCAACTATAAATCACTAAGCGATGGTGCTAGAACCATGAAACCCGAGAATGCATAACACCTTCTCCCATGTTAATAGAATTCCTTATGTAGAATTTCTAGTTCGTAGACTTTTAAAAATAAAAACTTCCTTGATTTGGGATTTAAAATAAACCGCTGACTTAGGACACTATAATTTATTCCAAGTGGCGACTCTGATTAAATAAATTAAATGATCTCATATTGATTAATATCAATTAAATTGAAAAAACTCCTTTATATATCCTCGGGGTGTAAAAAGGGGTGTGACACTCACGAAGGACATGTTAATTATAAGGAGCTTTAACGAAACCTTTTGATGAGAACACACAACATGAGAGAAATTCTTAAGGAGAGTATAATTATTCCATGGCTAATCATGAAGCCCGTCAAATCTCTACAATGGCAAGTCTAGTCTCAAGTTGTGATGCGAAATAAGGGAAGTAAACGAGCAAAGGTAACCCCTATACTACAAGTTTAGCATGCTGTGAAACAAAGGCTTCCCGAACAATAACATGAATCTAACTACGTACAGACTATTTTCACCTCATGTGTACGTTGGCCCACCCTCCCCCCTCCCCCCCCCCTCAAACAAGTAACACATATCAAATACATCACATAGAGGTAATTTTCCTCTCACAGAGTTAGATAGGAGACTTACCTCGCTTCAGAACCAAGATTCCAATAAACATTTGCCTCGTGAACTGGTGTTCAAAAGCTTCAAATTTAGTCACAAACAATTAAATATACTCAACACAAATCACGGGAATTAATTCCATATGAAATTACTAATCTTCTGAATAAATTCCAAAATTCAACGTTGGGACCCACGACTCGAATCTCATAAAAACTTACGATATCCGAACACCCATTCTGAGACGAGTTCAATCAAACAAAAATTATTAAATTCTAACATCGGATTGCCTTTCAAATCTTCATTTTATGTTTTTGGAGGATTTTATAAAAATATGATTTTTCTTCCATTAAATCACGGGTTCATGGTGTGATGAAGTATGGAATAGTGAAATACAATCAATATAGAATAAGAAACACTTATCCGAATGTTTTCCCTTAAAAATCTCTCAAAAATTGCCCTTTCTCGAGCTTCAAACTCCCGCGATCGCGAACCACAAAAGTTTTCAAGCATTGTTTACTCTATACGATCGGGGCCATTCTCCTATGATCGCGAAGAACTAATTTTTCCAACAGCCTTCTCCAACTCTTCTATCATCACCTTTTGTACAAAACTCCTAAAAATAAATGGTTTAACTTTTTGAAAACTAGACACCAAGATCTACAACTTTCATGTTTTTGTCATCTACCAATTCCTTATAAATTTTGAGATATAAGATGCCAAAGTTTGTGCAACATAAATTTCTTCTGTGCGATTTCTAAACATCTTCCAGTACAGCCTGTAGTGTATCAACCATAAATTTTTGTATACAACTTGAAATGCCAAACGGTTTAGTTTTGTGAAAACTTGACACAAAGTGTTTGTCACGACCTAAAATCCATTAAAGGTCATGATGATGCCTAAGACCGCCGTCAGGCAAGCCAAGAATATTTTATTAACTTGATTACTCATTCTTAGTATTTTGAAATCATAATTTTGCTCTAATTAAATAATAAGAAATAAAATTTACAGAGTAACTGATAATATTTTTCCCCAACTACAATAACGAACAACTAATATGTACCCCCAAAATCCGGTGTCACAAGTGCATGAGCATCAACTAGGGAGTAAAATAAAATACAATATCTGTCCGGAATACAAATTAGACAGGAAAAATATAAATGACTATGAAGGAGACTCTGCTGGCTGTGCATCGTAACATGGAATGCTGCTCGCCTACGTCCCGCAATAACCTTGCCTTTGCGCTCACAAGGCCACTAGACATATATGTACCTACACAAAAAATATGCAGCAAGTGTAGTATGATTGCGTAAATCAACGCGTACCCAGTAAGTACGCAATCTAACCTCGAAGAAGTAGTGACAGGAGATCGATTTCGATACTTACTATGGGCTAACAATAAAATGCTGATATTATATTTAAGCATGGAATACATAATATAGATAAAAATTCAGTAACATGAAATAATCAACAATCCTCTTCCTAATAGAAATTCCCAAACTCATTTTCATCATTTAACGATATATATCTCAAGCCAATGAAGCAAAGTCAATTATTATTAGTTCCAAAGAGTTATCATGTGCAAGTCATGTCGAGGTCATACGACCCGATCCAACATAAATATTTAAATTGTGCAATGCCGAGGGTCAAACGATACGAACCATAGATGCATCTATTAACCTGCCGAGGCGAACGGTCTGCTACCATGAGAGTAGTGAAAATTTATCCCGCTCGCGGAATATGTTTGCGACGCGGTTGAACATAAATTTCTCAAATTATTATAATATTACTCAATTCTTTTTCAAAAATACAAAGTCCAAACAAAAATTTTTAAATATCGAAATCCTTAATTTCAACTCTTTTTAAGGAAAATAATAAGCATACTCAATCTCAAATCTTTTCAAGAAAAATAATAAGCATAATAAAATAACGGTATCCACAAGGCATGGTGTAAACCTAAAACTACCCAGACATATGCATAATTAGAAGCTACATACAAACTTTTGTCACTTCGTGCATACGTAGCCCCCACAAATAGAAGCACATAATTAAGTTCACTTATGGGGTTAATTTCCTCTTACAAGGTTAGAAAAGAAATTTACTTCGCTCCGAAGTTCCAAAGCCGGCTCTCAAGCCTTTCAACAACTCAAACCGATGTGCACACTCCAAAACTAGTCAATAAATGTGCAAATCCATAAATAATTACTTTAATACCCATTATAATCCAATTTACAACAAGTCTCCAAATCCGTTCGAAAAGTCGATAAAATTACCCTCGGGCCCGTGTGCTTGGATTCCAAAATTTTCGATGATAAACTTTACCCATAATACCACAGACTCAAATATATAATTTATTCAAAATTTCATTTCCAATTTCATGGTCATAATCGAAAAAGATAAATTTTTAGGTTTTTCTTCAAAATCCCAAATTTCCATTAATTCCCCATGATTTTCATGTTAAAATCAAGATATAATCCATGTATTTAATTTGCAATAGATGGGAATCACTTACCTTGACATATATGATAGAGATGGATCTCCAAAATTGTCCCTAGATCTGCTCCCATAGAGGAAATGAGATGAAATGAGCCGAACCCATTTTTGCAAACCTATACACTGTCCAGACGACCCTTCTTCGCGATCGCGGGAACACCTTTACGATTGCGAAGGCTAAAAATACTGCCTCCCAGAATTCCCCTACGCGTTCGCGACCAAACGGCCGAGTTAGCGAACCTAGTTATCCCCTTATATTTTTCGTTTGCGGGCCTCAATCCGTGTTCGCGAAGGCTTAACCCTAGCGGTCCCAGCTCCCTACTTATTGGCATTCATGTGCGCCCACTCGCGTTCGCGTAGGCTGTACCAGCCCCACTCTCGAGTTCACGTCCCATGCACCGTGTTCACGATGAACAACATAGCAGCCCAAAAATTCCTTCTTCGCGAACGCCGGACTCCCTTCGCATTCCCGAAGGACAATACCAGAACCAGCAACAACAATTCCAAAACAGCTCAAATTGATCTGAAACCGCCCTCAAACACTCCCGAGGCCCCCGGGACCCCGTCCAATCACACAAACTAGTCCCATAACATGGACCTGTTCAAGGCCTCAAATAATATCAAACATCAAAGTCATGAATCACACCCCAATTTGAGCTTAATGAACTTTAGAATTTCAAACTTCTACATTCGACGCTGAAACCTATCAAATCATGTCCGATTGACCTCCAATTTCGCGCACAAGTCACATTCAACATTACAGAGCTACTCCAACTTCCGTTATCAGTATTTGACCCCGATATCAAAAAGTCCACCTCCGGTCAAACTTCACAAAAACTTTCAATTTTTCCTACTTTCTCCAAATGACCCCGAAATGACCTACTGATTTCCAAATCCACATTCGGACGCGCTCCCAATACTTTAATCATCATACAGAGCTATTCCTAGACTCGGAATTCCGAACGGACATCGATAACATGGAAATTCACTTCAACCCAAATTTATGAAATTCGTCCAAAATAATCATATGAACCTATTAGAACCTTGAAATCCTGATTGTATGGTTGTTTACTCAAAAATCAAACCTTAATCAACTCCTCCAACTTAAAGCTTCTGAAATTAGTATTTTCTTTCGAAATGAACTCTGAACATTCCAAAATTCAATTTCAATCACAAGTACAAGTCATAATACTTGAAGTTGAAATACCCATGGCCTCAAACCCACGAACGATGTGCTAAAGCTTAAAATAACTGGTCGGGTCGTTACATGGCCACAATTTTCATTTTTGGATCATCTCTGAATTCCTTAGAGATTGCGAGATATAAGTTTCTAAAGTCGGGTCAGTCTAACAGAAAGTTTCCTCTATGCGATCATGGAAGGTCTTCTACGATCGCAAATGACTGACCAATTTCTCCCATTTTATTCATCGCAATCGCGGCCAAATACCTGCGATCGCATAGCACACTGCTTTAGTCAAAAACCAATAGCTAAAAATGGCCTAGAATTGGTCTGAAATCACCTCAAAACTCACCCAAGCCCCTCATGATCCTGTTCGAACATACCAACAAGTCTCATAATATATCACAAACTTAGTCGAGTCCTCAAATCACATCAAACAACTCTAAATACATGAATCACACCCCAATTCAAGCCTAATGAAACTAAGAAATTCCAACTTCTACATTTGATGTCAAAACCTATAAAATCAATTTCGATTGACCTCAAATTTTGCACACAAGTCATAATTGACATTATGGACCTACTCCAACTTCCGAAATCGACATCCGATGTTGATATCAAATAGTTCACTCTCGGTCAAACTTCCAAAAATCTTCGACTTCCAACTTTTGCCGAACAACCCTAGTGATATTCTAAATGTCAATACCACACAAGAAGGGGGGGGGGGGGGAAGGGTGATTTGTGTGGTACCCAAGTTTTGCTTAAACTACTTCTGGAAGGACCTAGTTCTTCTAGGTGTACTAACGACTGCTGTTTGCAAAATTAAAAGTACATAAAATAAAGAACACAAAGATTTTTACGTGGAAAACATCTAGCTCAAAAGGTGAAAAAAACCACGACCTACTACTCAATAGGATTTTCCCAAACTTCCATTAAAATCACTGAGCCAAAACTGCATTTACAAAACTCTTTGTAAACCTAAGAATTAACTCTAATTCCATTGTAGCAACCAGCCTCCAACTGCTGCGACAACTTCAAGTTAACTCTAACTTGAATACTCAAAGTACCTAATACAATTGCTTCTATGAAGGCTGAAAGGTATAATATTAAAACATCTACTACAATTGAACTAGAAATAAAGAAAGACACATAAAACTCTTTATGGAGCTGGTTCTTCAATCTGGTTCATGTAGCTTCTGGTTTGCACATTTGAATCACACACGAACTGCTTGCAAAAGGCCTTGCTATTTTGCTCTCAATTCACTATTAACTTCTGCTTTTTTGTGCAACCTTTTTAATGTGAGAACATCCTGCAATTTATAGAGTTAGTAGATGAAGAAATAACTAGAGTTTTGATGCAACTCTTCCTTGGTGGAAAAGTTCTAGTTGATTTCAACTTCTAACTCCTTCTCTATCTTGAATAGTGTTCTCTTTTATTAAGGAGTCCTTCTCCTTATCAATTATGCAATCTTTCGATCAGAAGATATTAAATACACCAAGTTAAGCTTATCTCCATTACGTGCAACCCACATGCTCAAATCTTCCTGATTTGTGCACCTGAGCGATGGACTACTGGATGGACCAGGTTCATCATGAGTTCCTTTGTCAGTCTTCAAAACTAACATTTACTTGGTCAAACAAATTCCCCCTTTTTGATGATGACAAACTCTGTGCTTTTCATAAGCTTAGCCAGATTTCAACTAAGCTCAACATCAACACATTTCCCAAACTTCCACTAAAATCACTGAGCCAAAATAGAATTTAAAAAACTCTTTATAAACCTAAGGATTAACTCTAATCCCGTTGTGGCAACCAACCTCTAACTACTGCGACAACTTCAAGTTAACTCTAACTTGAATACTCAAAGTACATAATACAATTGCTTCTATGAAAGCTGAAAGGTACAATATTAAAACACCTACTACAATTGAACTAGAAATAAAGAAAGACACATAAAACTGTTTATGGAGCTGGTTCTTCAATCTGGTTCATGTAGCTTCTGGTTTGCACATTTGGATCACACACGAACTGCTTGCAAAAAGGCTTGCTATTTTGCTCTCAATTCAATATTGACTACTGCGTTTTTGTGCAACCCTTTTAATATGAGAACATCCTGCAATTTATACAGTTAGTAGATGAAGAAATAACTAGAGTTCTGATGCAACACTTCCTTGGTGGAAGAAGTCTAGTTGATTTCAACTTCTAACTCCTTCCCTCTCTTGAATAGTGTTCTCTTCGATTAAGGAGTCCTTCTCCTTATCAATTATGCAACCTTTTCGATCAGGAGATATTAAATACACCAAGTTAAGTTTATCTCCATCACGTGCAACCTACATGCTCAAATCTGCCCGTTTTTGTGCACTTGAGGGATGGACCACTGGATTGACCTGGTTCATCATGAGTTCTTTTGTTAGTCTTCAAAACTAACCTTTACTTGGACCGACAAATTCCCCCTTTTGATGATGACAAACTCTATGCTTTTCATAAGCTTAGCCCTATTTCAACTCAGCTCAACATCATACAATGTTAGAAATATTTTTCCTTTTTGTCACTTATCATCAAGAACTAGGTACATTAGGTTATAAACATCACTATTCAAAGTGTAAACAACATTTGTTTAAAGCACAACCTTTTTCCCCCCTTTTGGCATCATCGAAAAGTTTCATAAAAATATGAGATAACCAGATTTTAAAGCTTACCCATGGCCACTGGGGCTACTTCAAATGCAAACACGGATTAACCATCATAGATAAAACTAAGAATTTCAACCATCAAAGAAATATAAGCAAACAGTTAGAGCAAAAATAGTGAACTTCATTGATGATTGATATGATTCTACCACAAAGCATAAGAAGAAATAAAAATACTAAAAACATGAGCAAAAGAAACAAAACATCCCAAACTGGGTCACTAGTTGATCTACACCAGACTAGAATTTAAGGCTTGGAAGAGGTAGAGGCTGGTTTATTTTCTTGGAGAAGTTTTAGCATGTCTTGAAGAATTCCGTCATTCTTCTCCTTTTCCCTTGCAAGTTCAGTTCTGCGAACATATCTCTCAGATTCTACCTCAACCAGTCATGTCTTCAGCCTTGCTATCTCAATATCCTTTGCCTCACTCTCCTGTACCACGACTCAGACTTTGCTATTGATACGTGTCTTTTTAGATAAACCAGGTTCATTAAGAATGATAATGACTTCATAATCGCAAGCAAGCAGAGTATTAACCCCACCTCTTCATAGGTACCTTGAAATGTGCAAGCACAGTTGTGAGAATGAAACCATAGGCAATTGCATGACTTTTTGGTGCCATTGATAACTCTATCGGTAGGTCCGTGAGAGTTTCCTATTTAGATGGAATAGGTTCATCTATATTTTTTCCAAGTTGAACCCAACCCCTCAACAACTTCGCCAGACCCACTTCCCCCTGTTTTGCTCACACTCTCTTCTATTTCAGTAAATTCCTCTCCCCAAACAACCATTGCACCAGTTTCTTTTATTATACCAACAGGAGTGGGTAAAGAATCAGCCACTCTTGTCCCCTTTCCCCTCACAGTATTCCTAGCGCCCTTGATTTATTTTTTTCATTTTTACCACCAACTTCTCCAGGTTATGTAGACTCTATACCTGCTATACATCCTGCAAATCTTTCCTCTAAATTTGCTGCAACTTTAGAAATTGTCTCAAGAGAAACTTTAGAATCAGAAGATACCTGTTCAGTTTTGAAAGACCTACTTTCTCCCCCCTTAGTAGCAGACTTAAATGAATCTTCGGATTTCTAGCATTCTTCTTCCCTACCTACTTTCAATTGCTTGTTTATTTGCTTGGTGATGAAGGATTTTCAGAGGTGTTTGACATATCTAGGCTAGGGTATTAAAAGAAGAGAATTAGATTGTGTTTGGAAGATGAAAAAAGAATGAGAGTTTTTGACGGATTGAGTTAGATAAAGTAAGAATACACCAAAGCTGATCAATATACAAAGGAATAATTGATGGGGTAGCTACAACTTTTCATACTCTTCGAAGTTTAATTAAACTGAAATTCAATTTTGAAGAGACATTGGATTGTATCCCTAGAATCTAGATACTTCCATTTGGTTGGGACTCTTTTGAGTGGGACTGGTCCACTTGTAATGGATAAGTCCAAAAGGAGTTTAGTATTTGTTGGGACTCTGTCACGACCCAAAATCCACTAAGGGTCGTGGTGGCGCCGGACCCCTCTGTCAGGCCAGCCAACTAACTCATCAATTAATTCTTCTTTTAATACTTTTGAAAATCTAAGTTTTTTCTTTCCATTTTTATAAATAAAAGTAGACATCTTGAATTCAAATTTAAATAATAATGATTAGAACAAATCCGTTGAAAATCATCCTAGAAACCCGATGTCATGAGTACATGAGCAACTACTGATAAGAGAAATAAAATACAACATCCATCCGGAATACAGTGAACAGGAAAGTGAATACAGTACACTGGAAAGGACTACCCTAGCTGTGGTCGTCTCGAATGATGCATCTCACCTAGTCTCAGCGTCAACCATGCTGCTACGCCCAATAGGCTGCTAGAGGTATGTATATACCTGTGCAACAAAAATGCAGAGAAGTGTAGTATGAGTACGTAATCAACGTGTAATCAGTGAGTATCCCGCCTAATCCAGAAGGGGTAGAGACAAGATGTCCATCTCCGACACTCACTAGAGGTCAATAAGCAATATTCTATAAGTGCGAGAATAATCATGGATTTGTATAAAAGTTCTGATTGTGAAGCCAGCAAACAGGTAAACACCTTCGACAATAAATCAAGGGCTTCCAAAGTCTATTCTTTATTATCTTATCATTTTATGTCAAGCCACATAGGCCAATTCCACATTTACAAATTTCCAAGTAACAGATAAACATGCGCAAATCATGCCGAGGTCGACGGCCCGCTCCAACAGAATGTGAATTGTGCACTGCCGAGGGTCGAGCGACATGATGCATAGATGCATCTATTCTTACCGAGGCGTTCGGCCTGTTCCATAAATAAACACATATCCTACTCGCGAATCATCCATGCGACGCCGGCACACATAAAATACAAGCTCAATCAGTCAAATAAGAACTTATCGGGGAATATTTATTCAAATAAAATCAATTCTCCTTTAACAATTTAAGAAATGAAGTTTAAT